>PVHY01012294.1:0-44972 GCA_004024945.1 Uropsilus gracilis | reverse complement strand
GGCTTCTGCATGGCTTTACTTAAGGAGGAATTAGGCTGAAACCTCCACATCGCATGACTTTAAATAAAAAAATAAATAGCTTCTGAGCATCTGCGGTGTGGCCGGACTACACTGGACAGACATTAAACTATGCCTATTCTTTTGTTCCTGGGGTGGGTGAAACCTCTGACTCTCTTTTTCAAACATCCCAACTTCTCTTTTCACTTATTTGTTGGAGAAACCATCTAACCACCGATGACCTTGAACTTTCAGTGTGTGTGCATACATGTGTGTGTTTGTGTGTTAGTATATTTGCATGTGTGCGTTTGTGTGCACATATGTATGGGTGTGTGTAGCATGTGTATGTGTATTTGAGGACTGGTACCTGTTATAAATGAGAGAGGAGAGAGGACAGGACACATCCATTGCATGTGGGTGTGCTTTTAGAATATGCTGGGAGGAGGAAGGACCATGCACAGTGAACATGAAAAGGAGACCTCCTTCCAACTCAGTCTGCTTGCTCTCTTCACTTTCTTCAGGTGGTTCAAAATTTAGTTTGAGCCCTAGGAGAGGGACTTGTGGTGTTTCCACCCAGACCCACCTCACTCTGGGGAAGAACACGGATAGCAGGTTCTAACTGACCCAGTTAATCCCTGAGTTAAAAAATTGAAGCACACTGCATTATTAAATGACCACAGTTCCACACTGGAGGAAATGAAACAAGATTTATCATGTTAGAGTCTGGCTTCTCTCAGAAGAAGATAGTTTTAAGAAGACATCTTTCCATTTCTCAGGAGCCTCAAAGCAATTGACTGCCTTACTGCAAGTTCTGCTGGGACTATTTCTCCTGTTTTCATGAGTTGAAGGTCAAGAATTAAGAGTCAGGTGCACAGGTGAAGGCCAACCCATTTGAACTAGACACTTGACCATCACCCTATCACACCTGCTCTCTCTGACTAATCATTCTATCACTGTCAATGGCAATTCCATCATCCTATTTGCTCAAGCCAGAAGTGCAGGCCTTTGTGGTGCCACCACCCACCCTTCCACATCCTACATGTATGTCTGCAGCCCAGACTTGCCTCTGGGTCTTCTGGTCCAAGCCTGGGGCATCTGAATGTCTAGCTGGGTGTGTTCTCAGAGCTTTGAAATTGCTGAGTTTCCACTCCTGTGTCTTAAGCGCTCCATCTCCATAAAGTGCCCCAAAGTGGTATTTCTGATGGAAGCAAAGATACAAATTTTGTCATTTGTCCTTGTTGAGCTGCCACTCAAAATTCCAAAGCAGTTCAGTTCTGGCTCCCATCAACTTCTCTTCCATTGTTTGGTCCTTTCTCCCACCATCTGTACACCAGCTACATCAATCTTTTGCTAGATCTCTAATTGAACCATTTCCTGCCACAGGACCTTTGAACCTGCTATTCCCTTGGTCTAGACTATTCTTACCCCTACTCCATGATTTTACTCAGTTTTTCAGCAAAAGGAATTCTCCAGATGCCTCATAAATCATGTTCTCCTGTTAGTCATGATACATTTTTTTCAGTAACAAGTACATTTTTCCAAACAATCTAATTATGGAAAACAAGAAGACCAAAACAAGAGATTGTAAACTCAAAACACGCAAAGTATTGGTAGATAATGGAGCAGAACAAGAAAAGGCAGAGTATATGAAAATATCCATTACTACATGCAAATAAAGATTACTTGTTCTAATTAAATTTTCCTATTTAAGCATGCAAGATAATTCACCCATGGGTTTTATTAGATTATATTGAAAATTAAAAAATGCAAAGTAGGTACTTAAAATAGACTCATTATTAAATTTTTCTTTCTTCATTGTCATTACATTGATTTTTAACTAGAAATCTTATACCCTTTCCTCCTCCCCGCTTTCCATCCTTTTTATTGAATTTATTTATTTTTGGTGATAAGAACATTTAGCATGAGATCTACCCTCTTAGCAAAATCTTCAGTATACAGTACAGTATTGTTAACTACAGACATTTTGCTGTACGGTGGATCTCTGGGACTTATTCAACCACCAAAACTTAAACTTAATGTTCTTTCACCTAATTTCCCTATTTCTCCCTCCATATAGCCGATGGTAACCATCATTCTATTCTCTATTTCTATGAATTCAAATATTTTATTATTTTTTTCTTACATGGATGTAGTACCCATAGCTCTCCTGCCACCCTATCAACTGTGAACAGTCACCATATTCCCTGTGTTCATCCCTTCCCTGTTTTGCCCCTTCCTGACCCTCTTTTTCTGTATGCTTCAGTTCTATGATCATTTTTCTAGTTATGACTTTTTCTTGACCTTTTGCTTGCTTTCTCCATATTCTACTTATAAGTGAGAGCATCCAATATTGATCTTTTTCCTGCTGACTAATTTCTGCTTGCATAGTCCCTTCCAGCTCCATCTATGTAGCTGCAAATGACATATTTGTCTTTTTTGATTGTTGAGTAATATTCCATCATGTACATATACCACAATTTTCTGATTCATTCATCTATTTTAGGGCATTTGGATTATTTCCATATCTTGGCCATTGTAAACAGTACTACAATAAACATATGAGGTTTGCCTTTCTAATTAGTGTTTTATATTCTCTATATAAGTCATATCAAGTAGCATTTGTTTTTCTGTGTCTAGCTTATTTCATTGAGCATAATGGCCTCCAAATCAATGCATGATGTCACAAATGACATATTCCTTGTATATGAATATCATATTTTCTTGATTCTTTCTTCCATCAATGGACATTTAGGTCACTCCCACATCTTCCACATCCATTCATAACTACTAAGAATGGACAATAAAGGAAATGCAACTATCTCTCCAAGACTCTGATTTCAAGTTGTTTGGTAATATATTGAAAAGTGGGATTGGCGGATGGTATAGTAGTTGCATTTAAATTTTTGGAGGAACTTTTTCTATGGTGACTGGACCAGTTACATTTCCATCAACAGTGCACAAGAGTTGCCTTTCTTCCATACCCCAACACTTATCTATTTTTCTTCAACAATAGTCATCCTAATAGTTGTAAGTTGAGATCTCACTGGGGGGTCTGGTTTGCATTCTGATGACTATGATGTTGAACATTTTCCCTTGTACCTGTTGGACACTTACATGGTCTTTTTGGAGATATGTCTATTAATTTATTATTATGTTGGTTTTTAATTGAGTTGGCCAGTTTGTGTAGCTAATAAGCTATAAGAGTTCCTCATAAAGTCTAGATATTAACTTACAAGATAGATGGTTTGCCAGTATTTCCTTTCATTCTAGAGGATGCTTTGTTCCTTTGTGTTGACTATTTTCTTTGTTGTACAGAACTCTTTTAATTTGATGCCATTCCATTTGTCTTTTTTCCCCTCTAGCTGCTTGTGCTTTGATGTTATGTTCAAAAAAACTTTGCTAAGGCCACTACCAAGGAACTAGTTCCTGTTTTCTTCTAGGAGTTTTGCATCTTTGGCTCTTACATTTCTTTAACCCGTTTTGAGTCATTTTTTTGGTGATTTAAACCAATTATCTTGGTTATTGAAAAAAATAGTACTTGTAATTGAAAAAATATATCATGACTAACAGAAGAGCATGACTTATGAGGGGGGTGTGGAGAACTCCTTTTGCTGAAAAACTGAGTAGAAGCTCATCAAGTCAAGAGTAGAGGCAGGGATATTCTAGACCAAGGGAATGGCAGGTTCAAATGTCCTATGGCAAGAAAGTGTTCAGTCATAAGATAACTGATTCCATTCCATGGAGAGTGGTTGCCCGGTTCCCTGGCACACAATATTATAAAGATGACTTTTTATTATATCTCAGTTTTCCCTCTGCCACATGAGGAATGAACAGTATTGTTCCTCATTTCTTGTATAGTATTCTTAAGAATTCCTATGAGAATAAATGAGCTAATCCACACACAGGAAGAGAATAGGGTGCCTAGTGATATGTGCTCAGTAAATATTATCTCTTGTCCCTTTCTGAAATAAATTAACCAGGGTGGTGATAAAGAAGCATCGGGAGAAGGAAATAGATTGAAAAGAGAGTCTGAAACATTAAAATGAAGCTAGGGAAGTTTCTATAGTCCTGTGTAAATGCCACAGATACCAGGTAGATGTGGAGTTCAGAGGGTACTAGAAGCAGGTGCGGTCTGATCCCTTAGCCACTTTGGGTAGCGTGGTTCTGCTTGGAGGCAGATGTACACATGGACAGGAGAGACTCTGCTGCCCCCAGCCTGACACCATTGTCACAGTCCTCTTGAGCTGACAGCACACCATCTCTGTGCCAGTCCCTTGTCTGGGCACTGGGGAAGCACAGCTTAAGACCTCAACATTCATCCACCAAGCCAGTGCCCTTAAAGAACTTATCTCTCCAGTTAGGGAAATGAAAAGAGGGAACATGATGGAAGAGGAGGGAATGAGTACTGACTGGTAAGGTCCCTCGAATCACCTTGCAGTAACACTTCCTCCCCAATACTCGTAGTGGGCTAGGAGAAGAGGGCAAGGGGAGAGGAGCACTGACTGTTTTAAAATGCTGGGGAAAACCACAGTTGAGCTCAAAGAATGAAATTAGATCATGAATGTGCATTACTAAGTGACTATTGTCATCACTGTTGGCTCCACCACTCTGGGTGGTGAGCTACAAAGGAACATCTTTCTGGATATGGAATTCCAGGGAATTCAAGAATGGTGCGGAAACTGCATGATGAGAGAAATGGCAGAACAAAATGAAGGATTAGGCAAATAAATGTCAACAAAGCTTCTAGAAGGTACTTTAGGATACTTTTTTTTTATGATTTCATTTAGGCAGGAAAATTTTGTTTTAAGAAAGACAGACTCCCAAAAAGTCAATTGATAAAATTTAAGAATTTCTGTTCCTCTGAGACACCACTCAGAGTAAAAAGGAAAGTCACACTGTGGGAAGAAAATATTTGCAACATTTGAGGTAAAGGATTGCACATTTTCAGGATACATAGAGAACTTAACGATTCAATAAGAAAAAGAGAGGTAGTCCGATAGAAAAATGAGCGACAGGCTCAAACAGGCATTTTATAAGAGCACTCCAAAACACTTGATGACAAACATATGACGAGGTGTTCAAACTCAAACATCATCATAGACATGTTGATTCAAAACACAATGAGATACTACCACATACTGACCAGAAGAACTACCTGTTATTAGACAGACATCACCAAGGATGGACAAAGATGGGGAGCAACCGGAACTCCTACATGTCACTAGTGGGAATATTTGATTCTGATATTTCTGAGGGCAATTTGGCCTCCATCTCTTTGAACCTAGCAATTCACTCCTAGGTATGCAGTTGATAGCAGTAAGTATACCAGTAGCCAGTCAGAAGAATCCTCTGTTACATCACTTAAAACCATCCCAAACAGGTAACAACAGAATGCACATCAACAGTAGAATCAAACAATAAGTAAATCATAGTCTCTTCATACAGTGGCATTCAAAAACAACCCAACAGCTTCCCACCTAGCAGAGACCCAGTTCTCAAACAGGCTAGCACAAATAAAGCCCGTCACCACAGAATATATTTCTAATCAATTGTTAGTAATACCACTGGGGAAAGTTGAAGCATGTCTGTAAATTAGTCAATCATGCTGAATGGATGTTGAACAGTGTTGGATGTTGTACAGTGTCGATTGTTGTACTGTAAGAGATTAACATGCCAGCTTTCTTAAATGATTGCTATCAAAGGAATATTGACATAGTGTGATGTCAAGCTCATCTTGAGAAGTGAGATGAGCTGACAAATTATTTAAATAAATAAATGATTTCTCAGGAAAATAAGAATGACCAAATTGACTCAAGAAAAATAATGTCACAAGTTGAATAGGTTACCAAACTTGCCTCTATACAGAACATTTAAGAAGAGCACATTTTACTTTTGGTGCTAGAAGTCAAGGTAAGTGTGATTTGGGGTGGGAGGGTAGGAATAAAGCAAAGCAGTAGGGAGGGGACAGGAGAAAAATTGGGAGGGGCTGGCAGTGTTCTACTCTTCGCCTCGGTGTGTGGTTGTGTGGCCATTCAGCTTGTGAAGTCATTGGACTGTTCGTTTAAGCTTTGTGAGGGCTTTTCTGTCAGTGCTCGAAATTCATAGGAAGGTTGAAACAAAATCAGAAACCCCCGGGGTTGCTGCCATCTTACTCCACTGGGCAACACCCTCCCTGCAGCCAACACCTGGAGCTCTGTTTGCCTTGGCATAAGGGGTGGGGGGTCTGAATCCCATGGTCAGACCTCCCCCTTTGGACCCAGCAATTCCGGTACCTGTGGTCAGAGATGGGTCCTTGGCCCCAGGCCAGCTCCCTTCACTCTGGGGTCTTTTGTGCCTCTCAGGTAGAAGTGCCTTCCCAGCATGCTCAGCATGCCCAGTCAAGGCCTGGGGGGTCTGGCTTTTGTTTCCTCAGTGTCACCCTTCCCTGTGGGCTGCTTCAAATGAATCCTGTGGAAGACAGAGAAATGAGCGAGTATTAAAAATGTCAGCAGCAGATCCTGAGACACACAGCTGGGTAAATAGAGCCGCTGGAGATGTTTTTATTAGTGGCTTTATGGTCATGCTCACTTAAGTTATGGATTTAACGTGGGCGTGGGGGTGGGGCAGGGGAAGAGGCCTAAGGCTCTGCCAGCGATTTCCGGACCTACATGCGGAGGCTTCAGATCTGGGGGCTCCTTCAGTTTTGGGGGGCCTCTCCCATTTTAGGGAATTATAGACCTTTGTATTAGCCCTTTACGAAGATGTTTCCTTCCTGGTGACATGCACATAAAACTTCCTTTCTCCTGATTTCTTTGGGAATGCTACAGCTCTACCCCACCTCTGGAAGAGCTGATGTTGACTGTTTCTTTGGCAAATATTGGTTAGCTTCCAAATGGGACGTAGAATGGGGCACATAGAGATAGAACACTTGGGAGTCAAGTGACAGCGTCCAGAGCAAGCCTTTCACCTCCATTCGTTACGTGGGTCAGAGGCCAGAGTTCAAATTCAAGGTTAGCTACTCATGGGCCATTTGACCTTAGGAAAATTACTTAAACTTCTGTTTCCATGTCTAAAATATAAATCAAATTGTGTTTGTCTCACAGCATTGTTGTGAAGATGAAATGAATACACAGCTATAGACACTTAGTAGCAGGCACATAGCATTGGGCACTGGGTAAATGTTCCATAGATTGGCATTAGAATATGTCTTCTTGAGCTAGACTTGGTGGCGTGTGCCTGTAGTTCAAGTACTGGGAGACAAGAGGCCAGGGATTGCTTGAGTTGGTGGGTTTGAGACTACCGCGGGCAACATAGCGAGACCTGATCTCAAAAACATAGCTGGGTATGGAAGCAGGTGCCTGTAATCCCAGTTACCAGGAAACTGAGGCTGGAGATCACTTAAGTTCGTGCAATCAGGACTACCCCAGGCAATATAGCGAGACCTAGCTTCAAAAAAAAAAAAAAATCTTCTCAGCAAAACTAATTAGAGCCTATGTTCATTTGTTCACTGCAGCATTATTGGCAAGAGTCAAGGTATAGAAAGAATGTAAGTGGACATCAACAGGTGAATGGATCAAGAAAATGTGATAAGTACATAGGGAGAATATTCCTCAACCTTGAACAGAGAAGGAAATGTGACATTGTGATAACATGGGTGGGCTTGAGAGCACTGTGTTCAGTGAAATAAGCCACACTGAGAAAGACAAATGCAACAAACTGTCATTTCTAAGTGGAATCTAAAAAGGTAGGGGAGTTGAAGTTGTAGACATAGAAAGTAGAAAAGTAGTTGCCAGGGCCTGGAGGTAGGGGGTATAGGGAGGAGCTGGTAAAATGATAACTTTGAATCCAAAGTTAAAAAATGAATAAGGCCTGAGATCTAATGAATAACATGGTACCAAGAGTTGATAACAGTGTTACATAACTGAAATTCACTGAAAGATTGGAAAGTTCAAATTCTTACTTCCCTCTCTCTCTCTCTCTCTCTCTCTCTCACACACACACACACACACATACACACACACACACACCCCAAAACAAACAAACAAAAACTTAAAATAAATGAGATGAATGTGCTAAATAACCCAACAGGGGAAATCCTTTCACAGTGTACACATATGCACATTTGTCAAATCACTGCATTTTATACTTTCAATATCATACCATTTTATAAGTTAGCTATCCCTCAACAAAGCTTTAAAGTCATGTCTTCTAGGACATGCTATTTCAGAGTTGCCTGAAAAGAGGAGGATAAGATTGACAGTTCAGAGTGTTCTAGTTATTATCACTGCCCAGCAATCTACAGTCAAGCACAGTGTCACAAGACAATAGACTTTTTATTAAGTTCATATATTCTGGGAGTCCAAATCTGGACAGGGCACAGGGGAGATGATGGGTTTCTACTCTGCTGTTTCTAGAACCAGTTTGGACGCCTCAAGCACCAGAGAGTCTTCTTACAAGTACCAGGCACAATGGCAGGGATGGGTTGAATGGGACTGTTCACCCAGGGGGCTGCCAACTATTTCATGAATTTGGCAGCCTTGGCATAGATGACAGACAGATGGTTGAATGGGTAGACAAATAAATGGAGGTAATGAATGACAGATGCCAATCTTAGTTGAACAAACTTTAAGCCTCAGTTTCTTAGAGACCTCAGATTCCTAAGGAACCTCAGGACCCCTGCCAAACCTGGATCCACATTAGCTCTCTGTGAGAAAGAGAATTCTTGGAAACCGAAAAGAACACAAATACCCCTGAGATAACCACCTAAGAACACTGTCAAAAGTCTCCTACGTGGTGTCCAAAAGATGCTGAACATCTGGTTCCTTGCAAATATTTGGATGATGGACTACCATATTTTGTCCAACTTTTCTCCCATTTGTTTGATAAACACAGCTGGCTTGAAAATTAGTAGTGGACTCTAAATGCAGGGAGAGTCCTCAGATATTTTCTCATTCAAATCCCCTTTTTATACAAACAAAGGGAAATATATACCCACAGACAGCAAGGGGCAGAGGCAAAGCTACCCACCAACAGTGTTGGCATTCGTATTTCAACATAACATGAAAAGAATCTACCCTGATCTCAAGTGCATGTATTGTAGGTTCCAAAAATCTACCTCCAGTAATATTGTTGTGAAGATATCTATGCTGGTGGTGATGAAGAGGTGTTGGAAACAAGCTCGGTGTTCATCTCGAGGGGAATGGTACAGAAAGTGAGAGGAGTGTGCACAATGAAACCCCTTGTGTTGGTTGGAAAGCAACCCACACACATATAAAGTATGTGTCTATATTCACATAGCAACAAGGGGAGATTTTAAAAACATGACATGAAGTAAGAAATGAGGCAACCCAATAAAATCTGTAGCTCACTGACATAAAATATACACATGCACAGAGGCTAGGTTTTTAAGGGAAAAATATTTAAAGGAACATTTCAGACATAAACATGATGCTTTTAGGATGTCTTCAGTGGGAGAGAGGAAGATAAGAGTAGTGATTGGGATGAAAAAATGAAAATATATTACACATGATAGAATAATAAATAATAAATAAAGCCAGGCATGGTGGCACACGCCTGTTGTCCAAGCACTGGGAGGCAAGAGGCCTGGGATCACTTGAGTTCGCGGGTTTGAGACTACCCCAGGCAACATAGTGAGATCTGGTCTCGAAAAAATCAGTCAAGCGTGATAGTGGGTGCCTGTAATCCCAGCTACCTGGGAGGCTGAGGTTGGGGATTGCTTGAGTCCGCAGGTTTGGGACAACCCCGGGCAACATAGCAAGATTTAGTTTCAATACTAATAATAAAAATAATAATGATAATAATAATAATAATAATAATAATAATAATAATAATAATAAATAAAGTGAGAGTGGGCTACTGCCTCTAAGATAACCACCTTATCATGACTATCATGATTACCTCTTCTTGCAGATGAGATAAATAGAAATCTCTCCTATTTTAGTCCAATGACATCATGGGAAATACCAGGAAAATTCCGGCTGCACACAACACACTAGATCATGGCCAGAAGTTCATTGGACTAGACTGCAGAGTGAAAGAAGTGTGTCCTTTAAAAATCCTGTTTTCATCGGCGATCAGAGACTTAAGTCACATGTGAAATAAGACGCCGGTTTCACCTCTCAGGATGCCTGAGACCTGGTTTCCCTTTGCACGTCTTGGGGATTTACATCTCAGTGGGTGATCAAGCCTAGACATCCAGGGAGATCACCTTTCAGAAATGACGGATGAATTTCTTCCTTCTCGGACTGGAGACCTCGCTCCAGCCATCAGATACGCTTCCCTGGGTGTGCCCACGACCACTAGCAGCATGGAAGGAAGGAGTCCTTCCATTTCTAGAACTGTTCGTACTTTGTAACATGCACTCAAAAGTATGCAAAATCTGAGTGGATTAGGAAGCATGATTCCTTTATAAAAATAGGTGAAAAAAAATAGGGGGAGGGGGTGGACATCCCCAAATCACACATGTGCCTTTTGAATCGTCCCTATCCGCTTTTTAATCTACTCTTTCTGATGCAATAGCTCTACGGCTACTCTGTGTAAGAACACTAATATCCTTGGTTGGTTACCATCTACCAAATAATTTGCATAAAAGCTAGCACTGAATCTCATGTGTCACATGATTTTTTATCCGGTTTACAGAAAAGGAGGCCGAGGTTTGGAGAAGTCAGGTAACTGACCTGTGGAAACACAGCTTCTTGTGTGACTGAGCTGATCCATGCTACGCAGTCCACAGCCTTGAGCTATATCCACGACACTTCGCTATCTGGGGCCATCAACGTGTCGGCCCAGGACTGTGTTCTTGAGACAAACACCTCAGGGACCTGATTATGCACACATTAAGTATTTGCTACGCACCTGCTACACTGTGCTGCAGTGGGGTGTACATGCGTGTGTCCCCCCAGGGGAGTCTAATTTTAAATTAGGTCCACAAAGTCCCAGGGCCTCCCCAAGGACTGCAAGCATGAGTGAGCCATGGTGAGGCAGCAGCACTCACTATCTGAGAGTCGCAGGAAACGGGCCTCAGGTATGTCTGTCTATGAGGACGAAGAAGCAGCCTTCCTCTCATGCTTGCATCCCCCGTTGATGAAAGGACCAGACCAATGGCTGCTAAATTCCCACCACATCCAGGTAGATGAGTTGGGCAATGAGTTGGTTCTCCATGTCTCCAGTACCATGACGGCCAAAGAAAAGAGCTGGGCCCAGAGGTGCCAAGTCTTGCCTTGATTGCATTTGCAGGAAACATGGTTGGGCCAGCCATAGAACCAGACTGGCCCCCAAGTGATGTCTTTCAATCCAAGGTGGGTGAGGTCAGGGAGTAGCGTGTGAACCAGAGATCTCCAAATCAACTACTTACTTAACTAAGTTTCCATTCAGCAGCCACGTCACAGATGGCGACATGATGTAACCACATCACGGATGACCACATAATGAGGAGGAAGCTACGGGATTTGAACATGGTACCTGTCATTGATGAGAAGGACACTGCGGGATCTACACGGGTGCACATTTCACACGCACACAGACACTCTCTCTCTCTCCAAATACCATCATCGTGACCGCATGGACAGAGGATGGAGAAGGGTATGTTTTCACTTATAACTGAGGACTCAGGCTGAGCGGTGAGGTTGGTTGCTAGGGTTCCCCAGACAGAACATGATGAATGAGCTGGGATTCAAACTCAGATCTACCACTCCAGAGCTCTCTGTGAAAATTTCTAATTCTTGCCCTATCCTGTTTCAGGAAAAAAGACAGCTGAGTGGGGTGAAGAACAGCTGTCCTGAGCCTCATAAAAGATGAGTGTCTTGCCCCCCACTGTTAGGGAAAGGAGGGAACGAATCCTTTGGTTCTAACTGGAAATCAAGAAAATTTAGCCAAAATAATGTGGGACGAGGGAGGAATATTTCCCCAATTTCATTAAGAACTAGATTTAACCCATTCAGATGTTCTCTATCAGTATGCTTGACTGTGGGAGAGCTATTTCTCTCCATGCCTCAGTTTCCTAAAATGCTGATTATAACAGCACCTAGAGAAATGCCAGCTATTATCATTATTATTGTTGTTGTTGTTACCATCTCCAAACCACTCTTACTGTTACCTCTGGTCTATTATGTTCCCTCTACCCAGTTTATCTGAACACCACACAGTCCTATTTTCCACCTCAAAAACCTTCAGTAGATATCCAAAATTGAATCTTTTCTCCCTCTTCATCTATTTCCACACTCATTTGCTGTTCCCAGGTCACACACCGCAACTTCCTGTGTCAATACCTCAGTTTTCGTCATTCTTTCCTTGTGAAAGATCCTACCAATCCATGCACTGATAGAATGACCTTAAACACTGTTCCTGAGGTTGATCCCTGGCCCAGCCATGGGGGTATAACCATGAACAAGATAGTTGCCCACTCAGAGGTACTCATGCTCCAATTTGGGGCAGGCAGGGGTCGCCTTGAGAAGCAGCTCCAGTTCTTGGTGGTCAGTACGGCCTCAGAGGCCCTGTGTTAGGGTGGATTCTAGAGCCACCTTCAGGCTTAGCTATACAGTCTGCTCTGATCTGCCATAGTGGGGAAAATGGAATATTCCACTATCATCTGTGTCTAGGGGGGAACCTGACATACCCTGCAAGGTCAAAGTGGACAGTCTACCCGCCTCCCCAATCTGAGGAACACGGATTCACTATGTTTGAACATTTCTAGCTCTTTGCCCACATGTGAGTTCCCATCTTGGCTTATGCATTGGATGAGGAGACTCCAGCAGAGACTACTTACCACACTCACTCTGGTTTCCCCACTGCCTAGCACACACTGGCGTGTGCTTCAGAAATATACTCTGAGGCAGAAAAGTGAAGTGTAAGGGTTCTGCCTGCATCACCTTTTTTCGTCTTCTTGCTATTGATGGTGGTATTGCCAGAGATGTTGACACTGGCGGTGGCGGGAATGACCATGGTAGCTGTGTTGATGGGTTGATGCTGTTGCTGGTGTTGGTGATAGCAGTTGTGGTGGTGGTGGTGGTGGTGGTGGTGGTGGTGGTGACCTGGTCTAGCTGGTGGTGGTGTTGGTGAGGGTGGTGTACTATTCTAAAACAACACTGTCAGTGTTTTTTTTGAGAATGGTGGCTTTTTGCTTGCACTTTCCCACAAGATGACCGGGACTTACTGCTGCATTGCATGAGAGGAACAGACCACCTCAATCTCTTTCAACCTTTGCATTCAGAGTTCAACATCATCTCATTACAGGCAGCCTGGTTTTTAGGCAAATCACACAGCTCAAAAGGAAGAAGTGCAGAGGGGAGTTATCACAAAACCAGAGGCATCTCTGACTTGAATACGACAGTTGGGGCAAAATGCCTTAGCTGTAAATAATAACCGTCCTGCTATTTGTCTTCCTAGGATGACAACACTGAGGACTGTGAGCTGATGACTGGAATAAACAAAAGCCACTAGTCCTGCATCTCTGTCAGTCTTAACCCCTTCAAGTGAGTTCCTAAATCACCCTTGGACAAAGGAGTAAACGGTGGCTCTGAGGGACTAAGAGCCTGTGCAGCACCTATAGGCAGGGATGTATAATTCAACTCCCCCACCCAACTCCCATCCCCTTCTAGCACCTCAAGACCTCAGAGGCACTTGGACTGTGGAGGAAGAAAGATGGAGGGACTTCAAGTCCCAACTTGGACTGGAGGTGCTAGCGTCCAGGGACTTCCAATCCCATTCTCATCCTGATGCAGCCTTCGGCTCACCCATGAGGATCTCACATCTGGACCCCCATGCCCCAGACCCCATCTTTGCTCCACACACAGCAGGGCATGTACCTCCACCCCCAGTCTGACATAGCCTCTGTGGGAAACATGTCCCACCACACTGCCATGCCTTGAATTTTATTTTTGCTGGATCTCAGCCACTCCCATTTTATTCTGGGGCCAAGGGGCAGTGCCCACCTGGGCAAGGTCCTGGGTATGCCCCAGCATGGCCAGTTGCTGTGACTGGGGTAGACCTGATCACGAAGCCTCTACATGCTCACACTCATCCTCCACGAGAGCAGCAAAGGATCCTACACTACACACACCAGATTCAGAGTAAGGCATTTGGAAAAGGAGTCGCAGCCAAGGCCAGTTGCCTCGTACATTTTCACCAAAAATCACTTTGGAAAATAATTTCTGACCTAGGTGCTTTCTTTTATTTGCTAAATAGCTCACCACGGAGTGTGGAAGATGTTCAAAGCATTAAAAAAAAATCCTTTTTTTTTTTTTTTGACCACTATAACACATCATCCTGTCACCCAGATAGGCTGTGTTTAGATAAAGTTAATCACAGATAGATGTAGATATAAACACTTATTAGTGGGCATTTTCTAAAAGGAAAATGTGAATCAATGTCCTACCAGCTTAATATACTATATAATGATGCTTCTTCATTGCTGGATAGAATTCCATTGTGGGGTTAAAACATGGTACCTACAACTACTCCACTCATATGCATCTTTATTATTTCCTTTTTTATCTATTACTATTCCACACAACCTTGCCATCGGTAAATGATTGGTGCCACCCCTGGTTATTTACCCAGCTAAATGTCTAACCGGAGTACTCCTGGACCAGAGGAAATGAAATTTTTAAGCATCGCTGCTTTTATTTTTATAATACTTAGTAATTGGTCCCTCCCACTAATTTTACAAGCTGTACATTGTCACTTTTATTCCACCATTGGGAAGTCTTGCAGCATTATTTTCACAATGTAATAAAGCAAGTATTTCCTCCAACTACTTTTGATTGGTTTCTCTTTTGCCCTTGTAAAGTTTCAGTTTTCTAGGAAGAAAACCCCCTTCCTTTGAGAAAGCACAGATCAAGCTCATTTTAAAAGGAAGAAAGTGATGTCACCTATTAACTGCCACATCACATTCATGAGTATTTGTGACATTTGTTCACTGCAGTTTTCTGCATGCTTGAAAGGTAACTGATAACAACCAGGTAATTTGGCTACCTGGTTAACAAGAAAAGTGAGGAAGAAAAAGGATACAGTGAGAACATAAGCCAGGAAGAATCAATTCCCCTTGTAGAAGGATTAGAAGGATTCAAAGAAGAGCCTTGAAAACAAAGAAGAGCCTTGACGTGAGCCTTGAAAACAATGGGAAGGTATGTACCCCATTAACAGGCTGGGGAAAGGAGTACCCCAAGCAGAGGAAGCAGCTCAGGCAAAGGCACAAGACAGAAAATGTTGTGGCACCATCATGGACCCAGGGGCCTTGTAGTCATGCCTTTTACAGTCACCTTATTTATCTTTGTGCTTCAGTTTCCTCATCTGTAAAATGGGCAAGTGCAGGAGGGTGGTCATGAAGCTTTTGTGGGAGCTGCATCCATCACAATCCCTGGCATTTGGTAAGTATGCAAAAAATATGAGCTCGAAAGGGATGGATTTGAATGCAGTGAATGCACAGGGTGCACGTGTGGTGGCCGGGAGAGGAGAGGGCCCATTCACTCATTCCAGCATCCATTTGGGGTCTGCTGAGTCTGGGAACACAGCACTGACCACCATGCCACCTGGCCCTCGACTATTCCAATCTGCATGATTAGACAGAAGGAAGAATCCCTTCCAGACTGGAATCGAATGGGCAGTTCCCTCTAAGAGAAGCTGTCTCCAGTGTCGAGGTGCTGTTCAAACATCTTAGCCTATGAAAACCCTTTCATGTATTCACAGGTCACTTTTAGTTTGCATCAGGCTTGGTGGACAAGTTGCTAACGTTCTGCGTATCACCTCCAATGCAGGGTTTCCCATCCACACACGGGGACTGTCATTCCAGGTAGTGGTTGGAGACAGATCTTATCTTAGGAGACAAAGAACAGTCTAGTGCAATGGTGAGGAACACAGATGCTGGAGCCAGACTGTCTGAAGCCAAGTCATATAACCAAGTCATATATTCCTATCATACTAATTCCACCTCCTCTGGCTGTAGAAGGATTAGGAGAGTAAATACATGTATATTACTGAGGACACTGCTTAGCACATGGTCAATACTTTACTGCTCTTATGTCTTATCAAAGCTTAGCATGCAAAACTTGACATACTCATGAGATGAAGGAATAAATGAATGAACGTGACAATGAATGAATCAGCTGTTTAAAGCAGAGAATGACGGTGTGCACGCAGCATGTTAGGGAAAGTTAAGCAGACTTATCATTCCCCGTGAAACTGCCTGAGCCTGCTCTTTGAAGGAACTGGCCCATGGCCAAGTTCAATAAGGTTATTGATTACACTTCCCTCCACCCAGCAGTTTCCAGTCTTGGCCCTAGGACCCCAGACCCAATAAGAAATGTTCGCCCTGAGGTCACCAGTGCATGGGGAGGGGGGGTATTTGCTCTGCCCAGTGACTCATGGGGGTCTTTTTGGGAACATTTATTCCAGACCATCTACCCTTGCCAAATGCCTTGTTTCACTTGAACATGACAGTAACTTTGAAGAGGGGTCTCACCTAGGATCACTCCTAGGATGAGAAAAATGACTGCAATGTGATGAAAACCAAACAACAGATGATGTTACTCACATGTGTAATATGGTTGTTAGCTGCTAGACGCAGGGTACAAGAGAAATGAATTTACGAGAAGAGATGGCTTAGCCACAGCCGGGGTTAAATGGAAGTATGAACTATGAGACTTTATTAACAAAAGAAAAGGGTATTTATAGGGACACAGGGCGAGGGCCTGTTGAGCGTTAGTGCTTATCTTAGAATGTTATTATTTTAGTTAGTCCCTAAGTTTTTTTTAGGGACCATTAATGAGAGAGAGAGAGAGAGAGAGAGAGAGAGAGAGAGGTTTATTTTGTTTGGAATGAATTTTTTGGTATGTAAATGGCGCACAGCATATGGTAAACAAAACAAAGGTAATGACAAAAGTAACCCAAAATAAACCCTAGAACTCTGACTGCAGAATTGAGGTTACTAATGTGAGTGTGGGGTGGGGGGGAGCATACAGAGGGGATGGAAAGAAAGGGGGTGGGTGCCCACTAGTCTACGGTGAAGGGGAAGGGTGTTTGGTGGTGGGTGTGGTCTAGAAACATACATATGAGCTGGTGTGAATCTATTCCCCTAAATCAAATACAATATTTAAAACAATGTTACCTCGGTGATGATAGTAATAAATTTTAAAACCTATGGAAGAAAATCACATGTATCTGAAGGTAGTAAGGATCTTGCTGCAGCTCCAGGGACTTCGGACAGGGTACGAAAATGGTCTATACCTGGGTTTCCTTATCTGTTTAGTACGGATAAGTATTTCTGTTTCCTAAGACACTAGCTATGGTTTATAGTGAAGGTACTTAGTGCCTGTCCAGAAGTCACCCTGTGACCATATTTGTTCAGAGTGATGCAAAACTGCCCATCTGTCCCAAGCGCACACAGCTGAGTCATGAACAAAAGCATGGGGGATGCCAAAGCCAGCTTTTCCAAACTGCAAATAGAACTTCCTTGCCCTACCGAGGTTGTGATTTCATGAATAATTAAAAATAAAAACAAAAACAAAAAAGAACCTCCTTGCCCAGAGAGACATGTTCAGTATTCAGGAAAGTAAACTGGAAATATTCATTGGAGCAGAGGTGCCATGTCATGAGTGATGCTAAGTGGGTTCTCTAGGTGGCCAAGCAGAGATTGGAAGATACTAGAAGGAATCCTGTGTAGCTGGGAGCCCTGGGATTTGCATGATTCTCTCCCCAATGGTTTTGACTCAGGACAGAACAAGGACCTATGTCATGATCATAGCTGAAGCCACTCAAAAGATCAGGAGAAAGTACTGAGAGTCTATCAACAAAGTCCATCTCAAGAGGAAAAACACACCAGACCTACCCAGGTAGGGACTGAGAACTTTTAAGAGTCACTCAAATTAGACTCCAGAAAATGAGTTAGCATTTCACCAAAGACACCAAAGGCACAAATCCAAGAGGAGATCTGGCAGGAAGGTCCCACCACTGGCATGGCGCAGTGTTTCAACTGGGGAACAGAAGAATTTCTGTAGCTGCTGGTAGATTTTCTGACACCACATGACTATGGGTTGTGGGGAGTAACTCTGAGGTTTCCCGGAAGGGGCATTAACATCTAGTGGGGCCCAGAGTCTAGCATGAAAATATCAGAATAGGCAGGGCCTGGTGGCACGTACCTTTAATACCAGCCTAAGAAGGGAGGCTGAGACTAGGATTCGCTTGAGTCCATGGGTTCGAGACCCTCCCAGGGCAACAGAAACCTAATCTCAAAATAAATAGCTGGCATGGTGGCATGTACCTGTAATCCCAGCTACCTGAGAGGCTGAGGCTGGGGATTGCTTGAGTCTGTGGTACCCCAGGCAACCTGAGTCTGCGGTTCCCTGGGCAACACAGCGAGATTTTGTCTCAAAAAAAAAAAAAATCAGAATAACGGTAGCTTTTCTTGATTAGAAATCATCATTTAAATAACTGTTTTAAAACTATTCATCAAAGCTAAAACTATTAATCCAAACATAATGTTATGCCCCACCTCCCCCAAATGAATAGGTTGTAAGTTTACAATGAGGAATTTTCCAGTGTGAACACAGGTTACCACACAAGAATGTCACCACCCTCCAATTCATACACATACGTTCCTTTCCAGCCTCCCCCATCAGCAGCCTCTGTCCTGCTCCTAACACCATGGGCTGGGTTGCCTGTCTTCACGCTTCATGTCATGGAATCACACGTTTTCTGTCTTGGTCTTTGTTCAACATGATGAGGTCAGCTCACACCATTACACAAAGTCGGGCCTCATTCTAAGTCAGAGCTGTAGAAAGTTCCAGTGTGTGAGTGCACGGTGGTTCATCCATTGTAGTCAAGATGGGCCTCCAATTAGCTCCTGCCTTGGCTACTACGCATAGACGTCCTTTTGACACGCTGATGTCACCCAATGTCATTCAAGATCATGCTGATGTCATAAAGTAGGTCATTCATGATCATGCAAACACAGCCTGCTGAGCTCCCCTTCCCTGGAACTGAACTGCTGCCTTGCAGGGAGGTCTGTGTGCAGCTGAAGTTAGATTCAGGGGTTCTCTTCACACATGGTGCCAATTCCTACTCCCTCAAGCCAAATGGGCACAACTTCTGGAGCACTTGCCATGGGAAAGCATAGCGCCAGGCACTCTGCAGGCAGTAACTCATTCAGTCCTTGCCACCACGGGAGTGACATGGCATCCCTGCCACTTCATAGACAAAGACACAATATATGAGGGGATGTAGCCATGGTCACGCAAAGCAGCTGAAGGAGCTGCACTGAGACCCAAGACCACTGACCCCACTTGCCAGTTATGGCCATTCCAACCTAGGGATGACGTAATTGGGAGTGGAATTTATTTCCTTGTCATGGCACATCTGAAAGTCTGCAAGAATGAGATGCTGTGTTTCATGCTCTGACTGGAGGGCTATTCCCACTGCTCACCTCATTACATCTGTTCACCTTCTTGAACTCTCAGGTGGAAGCCACCGCCCTGCAAAGCCTTCCCTAGTTTCCATGGTCAGAGGCACCCTCCAGCGCCACACTGCCCCTATCTGACCCTTGTTGTACCTCATCTTACTGCTTTCTTGTCCTCTTTCAAGATGTATCCAGAACTCGCACATCCTATTGATACAGGGTTGTGAGTGACCCAGTTAGAGCAGTTAAAAAAAAAGTTGTGTTGGTGCCAGAGTATCCTGGTGGGCAGAGTCTGAGTGAAAGATCCGCAAGAAGTGAGAAGTGCCACAAGGCAGATAAAAAGAAGAAACGAGGATAGGGGGTAAAAAAGAAAAAAAAGGAAAAAAAAGAAAGGAAAAGAAGAAGAGACGAGAATGGGGCAGACTGAGAGAACAGGTCCACATGGCCTGGTCAGGGGAAGCCCCCTGGAAGAATGAGTTGGAGGTGGCAAGGAGCCATGATGATCAGCAGAAGACTAGCTGGTGTGGAGAGTGTGGCACCGCAGCAAGGTGACATAGTGAACTGGTACCTGGAGATGGCCAGGGATGTGGAAAGCTGATTTGTGCATCAAACAATTGTGGAAGAAATGTGAAGAGCCTTGGAGAAGTGGAGCAGCGCAGAACACTGGAGAAGAAGCAAAGAGAAGACGCTGGAGAAAGACTGGACTTGGCAGCATGCCTGCTTCAAGTTTGGAGGGGCAAAGGGCACCATCTTGGACATGTGTCTTTGGGAACTTTGGGACTGAAAATGGTGACTGGGATAACTGGCCACTTGTGGCTTTGAAAGCTTTTTTTTTTTTTTGCTATTAATTTCTCTTGTAAATAAAACCCTGTTGTTTAAACTGCATTTGAGTGGCACCTTCTACACGCAGGTGAGGGGCCTTGGGAGGCAGAAACCACATTTTAGAAGTTTTTTTGTTTCCCCTGTGGCTTGTTGGTTGGTGGTTTCTGCCTCTTTTAACCCAATATCACTATCACCTTTATGAGGTGTCCCCTCTCAGTCTGCTCTTCTCAAGGCAATCAGAATTCCTAAGACACACACTTGTCCTGCCTCAACCCACCAACATGGCTGCCATCTCAGTCACATTCACATCAGGGCATCGAGGTCCTACAACATCTGCCTCTGACTCACCTCTCAGCCTCTTTCCCTTTCACTCTGCTCCAACCCCACTGGTCAACTTGCTTTTCCACAGTCTGCTCCTTCACTCCCTCCAGAAGGCCTCTTTCCCTGGATAACCACATGGTTCCTCTTTGCTTCAATCAGGTCTTCCCTGACTACCTGCTCTCCTTGAGCAACCCATTGGTCTCCTCGAACAGCCAACTGTTCTTCTAGGTGTTCACAGCTACTTTCCCCCACCTGTTCAGTTTAGGTCTCCACAACCTGGAAGGCAGCCATCTTGAGAACATGGTGCTTTGTCATCTACCCTCAATCTCCACTCAATACCCAGAACACGGCTCAGCACACGGTGAGCTCTTAATAAATAGTTGTGAAGAGGGAGAAGGATGGAGAGAAGAGCAGGAAAAGAAAGGGGAGAAGGGACATAAGTAAATGAATAAATAACAGATAACTATAACAGAATATACAACTAAAGGCCTGACAGTCTCAACACCTCTAAGCTCACAAGGTGGTTCCTCGCTCTGCTCCTTCCCTTTCTATCCAGTCCAGTCCAGTGGGACCTGCATTTTCTACAGGAGTCTGCCCCTCCCCCCCAGCAAGTGGCCTTCCTTCCCCCACATTTCTCTCTTTTTCACTCTCCTCCCCCCACCCCCACTTTTCCCCCCTTCCCTCCCCCCCACTGCCCCGGCCTTCTAGGTACCATGTTAGAGATGAAAAGCAACAGCCAAGCTGCATTTATGGACTGTCAAACACCTCGGAGTTACCTCAGAACAAACAGACTCAGTCGACTTTTTGTTTGTTTTCTTCCTTTTTCTGAGCTGCTGAGCTGTCCCCAGTGTTGTGTAAGACGCCAGCTGAGGGACTGTCTGTCAACAGCCCCCTGGTGTACACCCTCCCCCACAAAGGGGGGCCAGGGCTCTCTGGCCTGAGCGCCTGTGGCCAGGACACACACACAAATACAAGCTGCTGTTTGCACGCCCCCTCTCCAGCCTCCAGCTCTGGCGTCTCCCCAGTGCAGAGGGAAGTCTGAAACACAGAAAGATTCCTTCTCTAATTGCACACAAAAAGGAAAACAGTTTGGATAAACAGAGACCTGTCACCCCAACTCTGGAATCCCTCCTGGGAGAGCAAGAAGGATAAAGTCTTGGAGGGCTTTTTTTTTCCCCCATTTTGCTTTTAAATGTTGAGTTTCCCAGTCAAACATCCATGCATTTTATAAGGGCAAATGAAAGCCGGAAGTCCCTGTCAGAACCTGGATTCTGGACCTTGAGGTAAATGGTGACAGTTGGCTCTCTTAGCATGCAGCCATCGAACATTCACGAATATTGAAGCCTACTTTGGGTCAGACGCTGAGGTCTGGGAGATGTAGTGGTGAGGAGCGGCAGGCCCCCATCTTCTAAAAAGCTTCCCTTTGCAGTCTCAAAGAAAGAATTAACCTGTTATCAGTAAGGGCTCAGTAGTCACCCGCCTGTAGTCTCCACTCCCTACCACTCCAACACACAAGACTGCTGCTCACCAGGAGTTTCTTATATTTTGAGATATTAGCCCATCTGCATATTAGCCCATCAAGGTGGATCTCATGTAGCTCAGAGGCTACAAGATGCACCACGAAGTATACAGATGGTTCTCTAGCTCTCCATCCTTCAGGTGGTATACAGCTGCTTCTAGAATTGAGACCTCTAGCAAAGAAAATCTCACATGTGTTGCAAAGGGGAGGAAGGTTTTGAAAAATGAAGGGTTCATTTGGCAGCTTCACTCAGTTTCATGAGCCTCTATCTCAGCTGAAAAGTAAAGGAACTTGCTCGGGATACTCAGGGAGCTGGGGTTTGATGGCATGCACCCCACAGCAAATTGTCAGGCGCAGGAAGCCCTGATCACCTTACTGGCCAGGAAGGAGAAACTGATCTCGTGATGTGTTGGTGTCTGCCATGAATCTGTGTATTTCTGCAAACCCAGTCTTTCTCTCCAGTTCCTGGAATAGGGTTAAGAACAGGGTAAGTACTCAGGGAAAGCAGCTGAAGGAATAATTAAAGAATACAGGAGAAAGTGAATGAATGACAGAATGGCTGTTAGTCGGATGGATGGATGGATGGATGGATGGATGGATGGATGGATGGATGGATGGATGGATGGATGGATGGGTGGAAGGGTGGATGGGTGGATGGATGGATGGATAGGTGGGTGGATGGATGGATGGATGGATGGATGGATGGATGGATGGATGGATGGATGGATGGATGGATGGATGGACAGATGGATGATAAAGTGCATGGGT
Source organism: Uropsilus gracilis (assembly GCA_004024945.1). Lineage (NCBI taxonomy): Eukaryota > Metazoa > Chordata > Mammalia > Eulipotyphla > Talpidae > Uropsilus > Uropsilus gracilis. Next base: position 22,158 of record PVHY01012294.1, on the reverse strand, counting down.
CGATGGAGAGATAACAAAAAGTGGATAAATGGTTAGATAAATGTATTCATTGAACCAGGAGAAATGGGTAGATCCATGAGTGAAGCAATGGATGGTGAATGAATAAACAAAAGCAAAACAAGCTAATGAGTCAAAGGCGGGACGGCTAGATGGGTGACAACCAACAGCCCAACTGACATGGCTGACAAATTGGAAAGATGATTACCCGACAAAACAGTTGATTATTGCTAGGCTCCCCAGCAGACGACTATGAAGCTCCTTGGATGCCTTTGACCAGATCACTCAGTGCACACTGGTGCAGGGGCCCACCAGGCCCACTAAGTTACCCATAGCTGCTCCAGGACCTGGTGCTCAGGGTACCAGGGAGCGTGGCAGAGGGACTCGGCCGTGCTGGTCAGCAACAGGAAGAGTTGACATGACTCTCGGGATCAGAAGCATCACGGGAAGCCCCGGGGTTGACTCCTGTTGTCCGACGGCCAGAAAGGAAGGGCCCCTTTGGGCCTGGAAAAAGACTGCCTGGCACTGCCATGTGGACGAATAAGTTTCCTCGGGTTCAGAGTGGCTGAGGCCTGGGCTCACCAGGGAATGAAAAGGTCCCGCCTGTCTCTGTAGGTGGCACACAGACCCGCCTTTGCAAAAGCAACAGAGATTAGCAAGTCACTCCACTGCCATCAGCGCCTCTCAGGGCTCCGTCCCAGCCTGTCTGTCAAGCACCTTTGACCTCAGCAGGAGCCTCTGGGGCTCCAGATCCCTTGCCCAGCCCTCAAAGGCCATCAGTTAAACAAACCACCTTGGGAGCCATCAGCACATCTTCCAAGGCAAACATGCCTTGGTCCCCCTCCCCCCCAGGTCAGTCGCCAGCAGGGCGCGGTGGTGACCCGCTTGTTTGTCTATGGCTTGTCTCTCGGTGGCAGTCCTGATGGACAGCGAGCATGGCCGGGATCTCGCTTGCATCTGGAAGAAACAGCTACTTGGTGACACATGCGACGCTGTGCTCCACACAATGGCCCGGTTTATACTCAGAGATGGGGAGCGAATTCCAGAAGAAAGAACTGAGGATCAGAGAAGGGAGGTGGTTTGCCCAAGGTCACACAGTTAGCACTTGGCAGAATGAAAGTCTGAGGTGAGGTCTGCCTTTTGCCAAAGCCATTTTAAAATGTTTATTTCAGCTTGTCAGGGGTTCAACTTGGCCCCCCGTTGCTGTCTTCATAATGGAAAATTCTAAATGTCAAGACCTACAAACACATTTTTAATTTAATATTTAATTTAATTTATTTATTTATTTTGGAGACTAGGTCTCACTATATTGCTCAGAGTAGTACCGATCCTGCAGACTCAAATGATCCCCAGTCTCAGCCTCCCAGGTACCAGGGATTACAGGTGCCCACCACCAGGCCCAGCTGCTTTTTTATTTTTTTAAAATTTTATTTATTTATTTATTTTTTGAGACTAGGTCTTGCTATTTTTGCCTGTGGAACCACAGGCTCTTGTTGCCGGAGGTACCATGGACTCAAGCAATCCCCAGCCTCAGCTTCCCAGGTAGCTGGGATTACAGGCACGTGCCACCACGCCCAGCTATTTTTTTGGAACTAGGTCTCTCTACGGGCCCCAGGCAGGACTCAAACCGCGATCCCTAGCCCCGGTCGCTTCATAGGCTGAAGCTTACAAGCACGAGCCACCGTGCCCGGCCCCAGCTGCTTTTTTAGAGACTAGGTCTCACTACGTTGCCCAGGATAGTCTCGAACCCGCAAACTCAAGTGATCCCAGACCTCAGCCTCCCAGCACTTGGATTATAGGTGCATGCCACCAGGCCCAGTGCATTAAAAAAAAAAAATCAAAGAAACATATCAAAGAAGGAGGTCTTGCACAACCCAGTGGAACAGAAAAAGGTGCTTGTTCCTAAGTTCCCCTTAAGGACCAGGTAAATGCATTGGGAGCTGCTTGCTTGGAACTGTGGGTCAAGTCAGGCAAAGAGCTACCATGCAAAGACTCACACAGTCAATTCTAGAGTTGTAAATGGTGGACAACATGGTGGGTGCTGCTGGCACATACCAGGGGATTTGGGCTGTGCCTGGGTTGCAAGGAAAACTTCTAGAAGAAGTGATATTTGAATTAAGACTGGAAAGACTGGGATTTGTTGGTCAGATAAAAACAGGTTGAAAGAGCATTTCAGGAAGAGAACGTGCAAAGGCCCTGGAGCATAGGACAATTGGTGGCCCTCGAGGCAATGAGAAGAGACCCCTATGGCTGTATCACACAGATTGAGAGGGCAGTTAAGTGAGAAAAGGCTGGGAAGGGCCAGGTGCAGTGGTGCGTGCCTTTTATCCCGGCCTAGGATGCGAGGCTGAGACTGAGAATCACTTGAGTCCATGGGTTCGAGACCTGCCTAGGGCAACATAGCAAGACCTAGTCTCAAAAAATAGCCGGGCATGGTGGCGCACGCCTGTAATCCCAGCTACCTGGGAGGCTGGGGCTGGGGATCACTTGAGTCTGTGGTACCCCTGGGCAACGTGAGCCTGCAGTTCCCCAGGCAACATAGCAAGACCTAGTCTCCAAAAAAGGAAAAAAAAAAAAAAAAGGCTGGGGCTGGGGAGGTCTCCAGGCCCAGATCATGTAGCACCTAGTAGGACACATGGATACAGAGACACACTATCCAGATCCTTCTTTAAGGAGACAGGAGTTGCCCCAGATGCTAAGAGTGCTGTCAGCATTTAAGCTGACCTTCCATGGATTTCTCCAGTAACTTAACCCAAGATCATACCCCACTGCTGGAAGGAGAACCCCCTTCCAGTGATGGATCCATGTAAATATAAGGACTGGTCAGTTCTGGCTAACTTAGCCAACTGATCCTAAAGGGACCTTCTAACCTCAGAACCCTCATGAATTTGGCCACAGCCATTGTCAGACCAGCATCTCGGCTTGACCTCTCTGCTTCCTATTCCTTCGGCTGTTCCCACCTCTTTGCAGCCACTGAACCCAAGATCACACCTGAAAAGTCATCTTGTTCTTCAGGCTACATCTCAGAGTCGACTTCCAGAGACTCCAAGGTCCAAAGACTCAGGTAAGAGCTGAGTTTGGGTTGTGAGAACAAGGAGACAAGGAAGCTCTCAAGGAAAGGGTGCAGTCCCCCCACTTGGATTTTCTGATATTCAAATGAATGCTCTCCTCTGCTCTTCCCACATGTCCCAATTCAGATGCCCTGGATACTGGAGTCCTCCTCAAACATGTGCCTGAAAGAGCAAGAAGCAGCAGCGGTGTTGCATGTCTCTTGGTTCTGACAGAGGTTTCTACCATTTTTATTCACACGGCCAGTGAAGTCAGTCCCTGAACCCAAGGAGAACATACATCCCTCCCTCACTGTGGGTGGCAGATTCAGAACCCACAAGCAGTCAGACAGGTGCTCATCCTGCTGCCCTTCCCTCCTCGGCCACAGCCTTTCACACAATGTACTGGTCAAATGGTGCTGTCACCCACGTGGGCACAGCCACTGTGATGTCCCCACAGCCATCACCCCCCACCAGGCTCACAGAGGTGTATGGGTCCCAGGAAACATTGATGGAGCCTTAGCCCATGCCAGAAACAACTTCAGAGTCATCTGACATGTTCTATAAATGATAAGCATTTTTAATTGCACAAATTACAATCTGTAAACTATACAAAGTAGTTGGTATAAATTATCTCTTGGAGCCCTCAGACTGCTCTGTGATATAGAGCTGCTGGTAGGCCCATTTGGCGGTGAGAGAAACAGGCTGGGGGAGAGGATGTCATGTGCCAAAGTCATAGCTGTCCATGCAGTGTGTAAGTCTCTATGTGAATGCAGTCTTGTCCCAAGGTCTACCCCAGCAGCCAGCACACATGGCAAGTTCTCTCAGTTCCAATGCTTCTTCCAGATAATTCCAACAGCCTCTTGCCTTTCCTTCATTCCCGATGTCTCTGTCTCCACCCCTCACCCTCCATACGATTCCAGAGTTCGTATTCTAAGATGAAATAAAAAGTTCAACTATGCCCTTCTTACTTAAAAGTCTCTGATAAAGAACCAACTTTTGACGATCATGTCATCATGGAAACTTTTATTATAGAATGTATACCATCTTCAGGAGTGGAATGCTGGGAATTTTATGGAAATATTTAAAAAGATACAAATAATATGTTGGCAAGTGCTCCAGGATCAATGCTTGAGGGTGTGTATTTTCAACTGTGCCATCACAATGATGAACAAAAGAGGAACAAGAGGAGAGACATACCCTAAGGTTTTACAGCAGCTTGGGGTGCAGTATATTTGGAGTACCTGGAGCAGGAATGTCAGAACCCACTCTGTTCCTAGAGAAAATGTTCAGAGGTACAACTTCCGTCAGGACTGTGATGACTTGACCGTGCTGAATGGATATTCAAATACACAATGAGTGAATGAATGAATGAATGAATGAATGAATGAATGAATGAATGAATGAATGAGTGAGTGATGCAGTGGTAGACAGGTCGATAAATGAGCTGTTTGCAGCCATAAAATGGCAGGGAGCACTCAACATTTTAGACAGAGCTAATCACACTCTCCATTTCCCCAGGAAACTATCTGAATGTCACTCTTTGGAGGAAATTCTCAATGTTTGACTTAACAAGTAAATTAATCTACATCTTATTAAGCAGAAAACACTACTTGCAACCCACGTTAAAAAAAGGGGGTGGGGGGAATATCAGAACTCATTGCTAGGACACAGTAAAAACTTCTAGATCTTCAGTCTCTCCAGGTCAACAGCTGCGACATGGAGGTGGCCATGGTGAAAGATAATGAGGAAACTGAGTTAATAGCATTGCATTCTTCCTTTCAGCCTTGGACGGCTGTTCTAGGTGAAACAGAAGATGATGTAGGTGAGGAATAGGTTATTCAGAGACAACCTAAATTTGCTGATCCAGTGCAAGTCTGATATAGTCATGGATTCTAGAAACCTTTTTCCATCATTCTTTTCCACATACCATTTGTGTCTGGCTCTGTACCTGGTATTTAGGAATAATGTCTAAGACATGGATCTTACCCTCATTCAAGCAAGTTGTTGTGTTTACTAACTGTATTACCACAGGCATCACACCAAAGGCTTTACATGGGTTAATTTCTTTAATCTTCTCTGTGTTTCATCAGGTAGGAACTCTCATTATCCCTATTACAGAGCCGAGGATACCCGCACAGAGAGGTTGAGCCACTTCCCCAAGGGCACACAGCCAGTGGGCAGTGAGTTGTTATCTTCCCATTGAAAAGTGACTTTTGCCAGTTCCTCATGGAAGTAGAAAGTCGAACATGCAAAGAGGCCAATTCTCCATCTGGCTGAAGATTTCTGAAAAGATAGTTTACATGCACTATAGTAACTGCAATTCTTCTTCAGATATTATTTCACAAAACTATCTCTAAACACCATGAAGAGTACTTAGCACTCTAGCTGAGAATATGTGATTCACTTTTCAGTCTTAGCTCATAAGTAATCTCCAAACACGTGAAAAGGGCAGCATCACTTTAAACTGAGGTGGAAAATAATGACACAAGGCCCATAGTAAGTGCACAGCATCCAAGGAATAAGCATGGAATAATTGAATATTGATTAAATTGGATGAAATGACCACGAATGATATGAAGGAATAGCTGCTCACTTTCTATCCCTTATTTTTACCTTGAGCAGAGGGCTAGACTGGAATTCCCAATCTCCCTTGCAGGCGGGGGTAGTCACGTGACAGAGTTCTAGCCAATGGAATGAGACAGCAGCAATGCATGCCCAACTAAGCCTGACCCATAAAAATCACCCATGATGCTCTTTGGTGGCTAAAGGGGAAGGGATAAACAGGGAGAATGTCCTTCACCGTGTGGTTTACTGATGTCTCAAGTCCAGTCCTTAAGATGCCTAGACAGCTCTCCAGATTCACTGTTCTGGAAGATCATGACGATGAAATAGGATCTCTTTGTGGGTCCCAAACCTGCAGTTTGGATCAGTGACATGTCAATCATTGTCACCTTTGTGCATCCTGCCCCACCTCTCCCAGTCTGGACCAAGCTCCCAGCCTCTTAAGGTTCTGCCCGACTAGACTGGAAAACTGAGATGCTGTCCCCCAAATTTTTCCACACAGACCTGCCCATTTCCCTTGCTCCCCTCATCCTGATACTCAGTCTCCAAAGTCCCTTTCTCCTTCTTCCCTCTCTTTTGTCCAAAAACCATCCCTGGAATTGGAACTCTGGGTTTGCACAGACTCCCCAAGCGCTCATGCCCTGTGGGTGCCCTCAAAGAGGAAAGAAGCAAATATATCCACAGCCCCACACACATCCAACTCCAGCACCTACCTGAGGGAGGAAGGTGTGTGTGTTTATGTGTGTGCTATGGGGTATGCGCACACGTGTGCGTGTGTTAATGGGGTGGGGGAGGTGGGGGTGGTGTTTCAAATGCTCCTGTCAGTCTGCTTAACTAAAAGAAATGATTTTAAATGACTTAAATGACTTAACAATGTGAACTGCATTAAATGCAGTGTGCACTACAAAAGACCCCAACATCTAATCCAGTTCTTAAACAACATTTTAAAAATAGATGACATTATCATCTATTATTATCATACAACTGCCAATTAGAGTCTTATTTCCTGGCCTACAGTATTTTAACTAGATGCTCAACTAGATGTTTGGGCCATTTAGCCCCAAACATGCATGACTTTCTAATTCCATGAGGAACTGGCAAAAGTCACTGTCAATGGGACGATAACAACTCACTGCCCACTGGCTGTGTGCCCTTGGGGAAGTGGTTCAACCTCTCTGTGCCGGGTATGCTTGGCTCTGTAAGTAGGGATAGTGAGAGTTCCCACCTGGTGAAGCACAGAGAGGATTAAAGGAATTAATCCACTGTAAGCCTTTGGTGTGGTGCCTGGGGTGAGGCAGTTAATAAATATAACAGCTGGAACCCACCTAGAGGAACTTCTGTTTCTTTCTGTGTCAGTGGGATGCAATGACCCACCCCCAGGGAGCTGCCTTGAGTATGGTGTCACAAGCAGTGACCAGGACCAGGTCCTCTGGCTATGATCACGCCTGTGTCCTGAGGCCAGAACAGGAGCACTCAGCAGGTGAGAGGGCTCTTCCCACAGGGGTTTGGAATCTCTCCAGACCAGAGAGTGCAGAAACCCTGCAACAGGGAGGCCTGGTTTGCAAGACCACTGCAACAGGACTCCGCCTAACCCAATCACCTGGCGACCCTGGGAAGCCCAGGCTAGGAGGGAGGAGGGAGGTGAAGAGAGGGAGGGACCTGGGAGGGAAGAGGAGAGAGGGAAGGAGGAGGGAAAAGGAGGGAGGGAAGGAGGGGGCGAGGGAGGGAGGGGAGCAGGAAGGGCCTCCAGGAAGGGCCTCAAGTTCATCCATGCCACTCTGAAGATTACAGGAAGACTCTGGGCCCCCACGGCCTCAGGGATGAACAAACACAGTCTCTGTGGTGTGCCTTTGTTAGTCACTAGGGCAAACTCTCCCTGTGTGTCGGTCTTCCTCCCTTTTATTCCACTAATGAAAGAGAAAGAGAAGAAAGATTTCCCTTTAGAAAATCAGAAGACAAGGGGAAAGCATGAAAGGCTGAAAGCCCAGAGGGCATCTTCAGCATCTACCCACACAGGGCAAATTCCTGCTCTCTAAATCCTTGCAAGTACACCAGCCAGGTGTTGGCGGCTAAGTTAACGACTGTCACATGGGAGAGGAACAAGCTCAGGTTGGCTGGTCCAGAGAGGCTCTCAGAACCTGAACTAGAGCCAAAGAGAGAGAAAAGTCCTTCACACTTGGGGGCGTTGCAAGGGCTGGATTGGGAGAGGTATCCAGGCACCAGAGACTGATGGGACAAAGAGTGGGGAAGTCCTGATCTGGGAAACTAGGTCTCATCTGAGTGTGACACTCCGACTTAGTGACCTTGGACAAATCCCAGTTCTTCCCTGGGTTCTGGCTTCCACACTTGAAAAATGGAAGCGTACAGATAAACGGCATCTGAGTTCCCTTCTAGTCTTACTTTTTGGTGCCAAGGAAGTTGGGTCAAGCCTGGAATCAGCCTCAGTGATACGACTTTGGGAAGGTAGTTAAAGAAGATTACCCAGAATCCTCTGCAAAGGTCTTGATCCATATCCATGTATTATAGTGCCATGTTTCACCAGGCCTTCTTGTATGGGACAGACAGATTATCCTAGTATATTCTTTTCCTGTGGTGGGGTTCAGAAATATAATCAGAATCCTGGTTGTAAAGATTCAGCATGAAAATATTTTTGTGAATATTAGAATGCAGTTGCTTCAGTGGTTCACTTATTCATCCCTGAAAACTGGCCAATCACTAATCGATCTGTACAAGCAGGCATGTTCCCATCATCATTCACTGGTCAATTCTTTCATCCATGTTTCTCCTGTATAAAATCAGCCATGCACACATCCATTCACAGTGCACTTCAACACACTTTTATGTCGTGTTCCTCCACTCATTTAGTCATTCAATCATGCAAACAACCATTCGTCCATAGGACTTTTGAAACACATACCCACCTTCTCGCCCACACATTCATGTAACCAGGTGTACATAGATTGACCTATTCACCCATCCACGCTTTGATCCATTTACTTGGGAACCCACACATGCATATATAACTACATATGTACATATATACATACACAGCCTCCCATTCAGCATGTATCCAGCTCTACACCCATTCATTGATTTTCAGTTTGATAATGCATCATCTTCTGTTATTCCACTTACCCATCCATCATCCATTCATCCATCCACCTGCTCTTTTCCAGGCCCAGAGGATACACAGAGAGAAGGTATTCGTCCCTTTCTTTAAGAAAATCACTGTAACTGTATAGTGATAGAAGGACAGAAGGACAGATGCTTACAAAAGAATGTGCAAAGTCAATGGGAGAAAATAATAAAGCAGAGGTGAGAATACAGGACAACGTATCAGTCTCAATAACCATCAGCTAACAAGTATAACTGTATCTGGGTCATCGCTTATACTTCAGATCAATCTCATGATATCACAATTCTACTTTTGATGGTAAGAAAGCTGAGTCTTCAAGAGGTTAGTTAATTTTCCCTCAACCATATAACAGATGAGAAGTATAGTTAAAATATTTGGAACTAGTATTGGTGGAGGACAGGATCATAATACTCTGAACACAGTGCATAGTCACAGCAGCGTGGGGTTCAGTGCTGAGGTACCTAATACAGACTGAAGCTACTTGGAAAGGAGAAAGACATTTGTAAGACCTGAAGAAACCAGGGAAAACTTCATGGAGGTGGTGGCTCTCAGACAATGTTTTTGAAGCACAAAGTACAGACTCAAGCGCAGCCACACACATGGACGCAAATACAGATGCATACAGATACACAAAAACAGAGACACACATGCAAAAACATGCATACACACACTCATAAACACATTCACAGACACAGACACTCACATACACACAATACTGATCCAGATGCATACACACCCACACACACTTCACTCATATAGAGACACAAACATACAACATAGATATACAATACACAGGCACACACACAGACACAGATGCTCTCTTCCTGTGGACACACACTCCACACCCCCACACGCAGCTGCCCGGGAGACAGCAGGAGCAAGTGATTACTCCCAAGTCCTATTTATGGCAGTTTTGTTTTGGAGGCGTGAGGAGGGCGCCAGAGGCAGGCGGATATTGTTGTTTTTCAGAAAGTCTATTTAAAAACAGAATGCGTGACTGGTGGGGCTTGAAACAATGAGTGCAATCTTACGTGTTGGTGACATTTTCCCCTTCATTCCTTTGCACGTTCATTGAGGCTTGAATCTGCAGCAACCATGACACAGAGACCCTACTGTGTTCTCTGTGTTGGTTACAAGGATAAAGAGCATGTAAGATGCTAAATCTTTGCATCGACTCCTTGGAAAAACCTCTCTGTGCATCTGTGCTTGGCTTGCAGTCCTCCTAAAGTCCTGGCTGGTTCCTGGGATGTCTGAGTCCTGCCCTCTTGCTGGTGGGGCAGGAGGTGGCCCATGACATTGAGGGGAGCCTTAGATGGTGGGACAGACAGAACCAGAATCACATTCATTCTGGTTCTACCTTTTATGACTCTGGGATAGGACGCAACCTCTCTGAGCCTCAGTTTCTGTAAAGCAAGGGATAAAAGCTCTTTGCATTCTCTCAACCATTTACCTCTTCAAATAACTTTTGAGCACTGCTGTTGGGCCAGGCTGTGTTCTAGACTTTGGAGACTATACGGTGTATAGAATGGATGTGAACTCTGCCTTCATTCTTGTGCAAGATGACATATCATAAAATTAAAAAGAAAAATAATAATCTCAAGTATATAGCAAGTTAAAGAGAGACTGGAGGAGGAAAGAGGGAGTGAGTATGTGTGTACACATATGTGTGCACATGTGTGTGCACATGCATGTGGTGGTGGGGGTATCCAGAGTGATCCAGAAAGGTCTTGCTTAGAAACTGATATTTGACAGATGATCTAAAGGAGGTAAACGTGAAAATTATGACGCTATCTGGGCAGAACACTGAATGAGTGGAGTATCTCATTTAAACCCACCAGAGGCCATCATTCATGGGTGTCTAGGGCTTTGCTGAAGGCCCCTCAGCTGGTCTGTAAAAAACATGAGGCAAGATTTCAACACCCACCTCACCACAGCTGGCAGGGGAATCACCTCCCCTAAGTTATTGATGCAAATAAAAGCCCTGATCACTGCCCTCCCCCAAGTTCACTGAAAATCCTGACAGTTGCCAGTGTGAGAGCAGGGATTCTACTCTGCACCTCAGCAGCACAGGACTACCTTCCCCCAACAAGTCCCCAGTCCCAGGAGTCTACTGGCTTCATTCTAAAGCTGACTTGGGGAAGAGCCCCAAATCTATTGTTGTTGTTGTTTTCTTCCTTTTCCAACTCCCATTGTTCTAAGCTCTCCTCAGAGATTCTCCCGGGTGTGTGAGGAGCTGATAGTACTAGATTGAATGGGGGGTGGGACCTGCTAACCCCTCCACCCACTCCCGGGTGAGGGGCAGGATTTCAGTCTAGGATGAACTCAATCCTATTTCCACTTCCAGGGATCTTTGTTGAAGGCCTTAGCATGGTCTGGGGGGGGGGGGGGGGGGGGGGGGGGGGGGGGGGGGGGGGGGGGGGGGAGGTGGGGGGAGGGAAGGGTGGAGCTAGAAGTCAGCACAGTTTTCCAAAATAAAGTCCCAGATAAGAGACTGGACTCAGCAGCCTTGCTACTGTACAGCACACAGCCTCCAGCCAGGGCTCCTCAGAGGCAAAACAACAAATGATTGGGGAATGTTGTGAAAATAATAGTATCTGAGTTCAAGATGTTGATCCTCTCTTCTGACAAGCACTCAACAGCCTGCACCCACAATAGCCCACACCCTCCGCAAGCAGCTCCAGAGCCAGCCTGGAAGAAGGTCCTGGAACCAGGAGCCAGTCTAAGATCTTCCCATTGTTATAGGGAGAGGGGGTGACCCCCTTTTAATTTAGTCAGTGAGGGTTCTTCCACCCACAGCAAGCAGTTGCCCAGAGATTCAAGTGGCGAGGGTAAACATAGGAAAAAGGCAAACTGAAAGGAGTCTAATAGTCCACACCCTTGCAATTTCCCAAACTGAAAAGAACCCACTTCTGCTCTTCAGGAGCTGTGTGATGTTTTACCTCAGTCTTAGTTCAGTCGGAAACTACCAGTCCACATCCTTGTCTTCTTGCCCTCAGTCACTGTAGCCAGCATGTCCACAACCAAGGTGAGGTTCAACTCTAGCCTCCCCAGGTTGTCACAGTAGCTCAGCCTTCCATGGAGATCGCCTCTTCTCTGCCTTCATCCAGCTCCTGACTTTCCAGGACTGGAGCACCGGGAGCCCCAAAAGATTCAACAGCTCTGGGTCCTTTTCTTTCAGAAGCCCCACTGCTCATACCAGATGCCAGATGTCCATTATCATATCAGCTCTCCTCCCAGCTAGGCTGATCTCCACATCTGGAAAGTTCCTTTTTCCTCTCCCCCTTTTTCTTTACTTCCCTTTTCCTTGTTCCCCTTCCCGTGAGGAATCCCAATGGGGCATTACTACCCACACTCTGGCTGGTGCATCTCTCCTTCCCCACCTGGGCCTCGGAATAATAGCAGCAGGTGTTAGACCCTGAATTAAATGCCACTCAGCACAAACACCCCAACCACAGGAAGATAAGGACAAAAGAGAAGGTTTATTAGGACTCAGTTGAGGGCTACCGAGTCTAGGGAGATGCAGTGCCCTGACTGTTCATTTGCAGGTCTTTCTATATCATTTTGCAAAGCTTAAATTACACATCTGCATTCTTATTCCAAAACCAAGCAGAGGTCAAATATGGCAGACATGTTTAGAGGTGTACATTAAATTTACAAGCACATGTGTTGGGTCCTCTACCAGGCAGGAGCGGCCTATTTGTTTTCCTTTCCCAGGGGAGTGTGGTTCCCTGGAAGGAGGGAGCTGCCTGTGCCATTAAGGGAGGGAGACACTGTTTACTTTCGTGGTGTTTAATGTGAGACCCAGTCCAAACTTTCTGCTACCCATCATCACCGGGAGCTAGATTAGCATATGCACTGAGCCCACTTCAGATAGACAAAATCAAAGTAAAAGAAGGAAGCAGCCTTCTCTCTCCCTGCTTCCAACATTCTTTACCTCTGTTTTTCAGATTCAGGTAATGGTAATGCTGAAGTTTTACCAACAAATAGCACTGCCCATAATGGTGTCCCAGCTTCACCACAAGCCTCATGGAGACTACAAAGAAATAAACCAGCTTGCTTGAGTCTTGGTTTATTGGTGCATTCGTTCATCCACTCATTCATTCATTCCAGAGATATACCCTGGGTACTTGCACTGTGTCAGGTTCTATGCTAGATCTCAGATATGACTGTAAGCCTGACACAGCCCCTGACTTCCGGAGGGAGGTCAGAGATGCAGGTACAATAACATATGGGACTCTTCCCATGGGTCCCAGCCTCACGTAGAGTACCAGAGAAGGTAAAGGTTATGTCAGGGACCTAAGGACTCACTCCAGGAGTCAGGGATGGCTTCTGAAGGAAGTGACGTCTCACCAGCTGCTCATCCTTGATGCCCCTGACATTTGGATTGGATGACGCGGTCCTGTAGATTGAAGGGTACTTAGCAGCATCCTCGGTCTGTCCCCCTTCGAGGTTAGTCAGTGACAACAGGCCCCCAGGTCATGGCAGTCAGACCAAATCTCCTCCCCTAAGTGAGAGTCATGTGACCTGGATGGAGGTGCTGCAGCTCTGAACCAGGCAGGAGAATAGAAGGTCCTGGGCCCGTCCACTCTAGCCCTGAGCTGCATGAGCCTTGAACGAAGTGTGAACTTTACCCCAGCACCCAAGAGAGCCTCTGAAAGGTCGCAGGCAGGTCAATGGCATGACCTGGGTGTGGGTCCCCGGGTGGCTGGGCAGGAGGGCAGTAGATGCCCCACAGACAGGCAAGGCCCAGTGAACCAGCAGTGCAAGTGAGCTCAGCAGACTGCAGAGAGGAGCCCCCCCCCCACCTCCCAGCCAGGACTGGGTCCCCGGCTGAGCCATCCACCCGGGCAGTGGTCCAGGCCGAGGCGGGGGAGTTCCTCCCGCAGGTCCCCTGGCTCCAGGGGACAATGCCGGCATCCTGGCAGGGCCATGACTCAGGAGAAGGGCTTTCCCTTTCTGGAAAGATAGACCTGTTTTTAAGGAGGATTGGGTGTCAACAGGAGAATGCCGAGCCCAGGCAGCGCACGGGGGAGTTCCGGCTGACCCGCTGAGGCCACAGTGCAGGAACCTCAGGCTGCACCTATGGTGTTGCAGGCCGGCCCCAGCAGACACGCAGCCCCCCATCAAAGCACAGAGCCTCTTTCCAGTCACCTCTCTACACTATGGGAACAGCCATTTCTTAAAGGAGTTAGAGAAGAACGTTCTTAAGCCTGAAGTCACTTTTACCGCCATTTCATTTAAACTCATTATTTAATTCCTTACTATTTAATATAATTCCTTATTACTCCAGGTCAGCAGAAACTACTCTTCCCTGAATGGTGAAGAAGCAGGCTCAGAGAGGTAAAGCCAAATACTCCAAGTCACACAGCAGAAGATCCGGGAGATCCAGAGATAGAAATTCAATCGAAGTGAAAACATCTCAGTACTGTCCCTGCCCAGCCCTTTGCAGCTCATGAGATTTCACGTGATCACAGGCCTCTCTGATGAGAGATGCTGTTCTTTCTGCACATTCTCGGTGTTGGAATGTGTGAGAACTGAAATTGCCTTTCTCCCTCATTTTGACTTTCTATTCCCAAATGAAAAGATGACGTGGCCTAGTTGTCTTGCAGCCGATAAAAATAATAGCAATGATTCAGTGCTCAGCTATTAAAAGTATATGAAATCTTGCCATTTGTGACACTGGGTGGTGCTGGAGAGGATCATGATAAGCGGCGTAAACCCATGCAAAAAGACAGGCACTCTGTGCTTTTCACTCCTCTGTGAAAGAGAAATAAAGTCAATAAAATGAGATAAAAGCAAACCCTCAGGCCCTAACAGCAGAATGAGGATAGCCAGAGGGGGAAGGGATGGGGAGACGTGGGTAAGACAGGTGAAGGGGGCCTGGCTGAAAGGTGGCCTGGAAACTGGAACACTGACAGTGATTACCACGCAGCACCAATGGACATCAAACTGAGACCTCATTGTATTATCACTAGCCATAGTGATGTCACTTCAATTTTTTTTAAATAACAGCAATACCAGGCATGTATGATGTGTGCACACACTACAGACCGGACTTCTCTTCATGCTCAGACCCAAGCCACGAAGTCAGTCCTTTTATTATTCCCATTTTACAGATGAGAAGAGCAAGGCACAGAGACGCTCCAAGACGCCTCCTGACTAGGAAGTGGCGAGGCATGTCTGACTGCAGACAGCCCCAGTAGCACAGCCCGATTCTCCTCCCTGCCCACACCTGGGCGTCCGTCATGGTGCCCAAGTGCGCTGAAGGCTGCATCAGTCGGGAGGAGCCTAGAGGGCCCCACACCTGTGCTCACGGCCTTTCTCCTCTAGGGAAGAACAGGGTTTATGCAGCACCAGGTGGGGCTCCAGGCTCCGGACTGGGCCCCATGGTACTGCAATAGGCTTTTCTCTTGCTCCCCAACCCTCACGGACCTACAAACCTTCTGCAGACTGGGGCACCAAGGGGTCCTGGGGACCAAAGCACCCAGTCGCGCTTTCCAGAAGGGTGGGCCAGGGTTCCCCTTGCACAGCCAGAGCCACCCCCACAGAGGAACAAGAGGAAATCACTTAAAGCCTCCATTTTGGGGGTTGGGGGAGGATAGGGAGTATCAGTTCCAAACTCCTTCCACAGGTCCTTGTGGCTTAAACACCCCCCCCCCGACCCCCGAAAGCTCCTTCCCTCTCCTTGCTGGCTGCAGACCTCCCAGCGGCTTCTCAAACACCCTACCCTGTGCATATCCACGGGCCTTCACGTTTCTGTCCTCTGCATGAAACACTGCTCTGGCCCTTCTTCAGAGCTGTAGCTCCTCCCCAGCTCGGATGGGGCAGGTAGCAGGGAGCCATGTCAGGTTGCAGAACAGTGGAATCCACAAGTGTCCCCTGAGTGCCGGTGGCACGGCGGGCAGCCTATGACATTTAATCCTAGATGAGAAAAGTAAGGTCTGAGAGAGGAAGGTCTTGGCCCAGGGCCAGCCCGTGTCCAAGAGCAGAGGTGAGGCTTCAGCCCAGCCAAGTCGGCCCAGCTCTCCTCCCCTCTCCATGTTTCTGGCCTGTACCATTTGAGTCATAAGCTTGGGAAACTTGGAAGTTCCGCTTGGGGGCAATTCCCTCATCCCCCTTGGAAGCTGGCAGCCTTCGCCATCCCAGGAGATAGGATGCGCCCAGGATTTGGACTTCTGTGCCGTCAGCCCATTGAGTGAAGAATAAAAGAGCAAAGGCACCTAGAAGCATAAATCCATCCAGCATTTAGAGGATTAAGGGCCTCTTAGCATCCTGCTACCTGTAATTACAGCCCCCAACCAAGAGGAACCCGGGAGACGGGGAAGAAGGAAATAGTCAGTGTAAGTGACATGGGTGCCCCTTGGGGTGGTTTATGGCCCTAGTCGGGCCTCTCCAAACAACTTCAGCCTGATCCCTATCGACCCTGGCTCCATGGGCAGCTGTCCTTGTGTGTTATCTGCAGATCAGCTCAAGACCAAACAAGGCTGAAATTCCCATCTGGGCTTATTGGCAGATTAAAGCCAGGCTCCCAGGCAGCATACAGGGCCCAGAGGGGAGTCTGAGGAGCAGAGAAGGTGAGACCTTTGAAGGCGCTGGCACCTGACCTCACCAAGCCGAGAAAACAGCCCCAGCGAGCTGGATGTGTGCGAGAGCACAGGGGCGGGAGGGCTGCCCTCTTCCTGATTCCAACGTTGTTTGAGTGAACATCCTCTCGCCCAGCATCATTGCGAGCCGCTCGGTACCTGGTGCTATCTGTGGCAGGGCAGGTGAGCTCTCTCCGGAAAGGGCTAGGGAGCAAACAGCAGGTCCGCTTGACAACGCTGCTGTAGTCTAGGTGTGGTTGTGGGTCATCTATAAGTGAAGGAGTGAGCGTGGCCACACGCCAAGAAAACCCCAGGTTTTGTTCCCCTGTGGACTGTTGCATGTGGGTCCCTGCATTACCTGGGATCTGCCAGGAAAGGCATTAGCACGTGATGGAAATGTTTTCTGTCCAAGGTAGAAAAAAGTGCTCCATAAAGGGGTGATTTCCTTGGACAGGTGAATAGATGTGGTTTTGCCGCTCCCTGATGCTCCCCACCCTGGGGCCAGGACAAACACAGCACCCACTAGAGTCCAGGAGCCCGGGATCATCAGGTGCCAGAGAAGACCTGGCATGTAGTAGGTGCTCAGTTAAACAACTGTCACTTGACTGAAACACTCCTGAAGGCTTCCAGTGTGTCCTGGCTGTTCCAGAATGTTCCTGGGGCTTTGGAAAGGTCCAAATGGGGTTCCCATAAGAGACAGCACAGTGCTAAGCTGCTGAGGCTGACACAGAGGTCCTTCCCTCCTGCTCCTCAGGCTGGACTCACCATTAACATTACTTTCACTGTGAAGGAATGAGTAGAAAACAACGCCTCGGACACTGCCAATCATTCTGGGAATGTCTCACCTTTAGTGACTTATTCAAACAGACCCAATTTTCCTCATGGGCGACAGTGAACATGTCTTACTTTCATAATTGAAAAACAGAATCAACAAGCCCTGGGTGTGTGCAAACTGGGATAGCAAATCGAGAACTTCCCTCTCAAACCCTTCAACAGTTGCTCAAACCAGCACGGGTCACGCATCCTGGGCACTGATGAAAAATGCCAGGCATTACCCAGATGCATAGTTCCAGGGTGGCACCTTGGCAGCAGCATTTGGAGGAGACCTGCCCCAGAGGAGTGTGTGCTGGACCGGCTGAGGGAGAAGCCTGGTGTCCACCGACAGCCGCAGCTTTGGTGAAGACAGTCCAAGATGGAGGAGCCCATCGCCTCCCCGAAGTCTCTGGCTTTCTGAAGAGGGTCACGAATATCCGGTCGCCATCCCGAAGGCCCCAGGCCCGTGGATTCCCTGGGAAGGTGTGCAGGTCTTCAGCTCAGACACCGGACCCTGACTCGCTCTGTCTCCAAGGTGCACTGAGGTCTGTCCAACTCTGAAGCAACTGAGCTGCTTCATTACGCTAATTGCCACCCCAGGCTGTCAATTTCATGTTAATGCTCTAGCCAGTGATTCATGTGGTAAATTACACACTTAAGATTTCACCGAGGTTTACCTTCTAATCCCAAACTCACTCAAGACACTGCCGCCCAGGCCCCCGGACCTGGAACTGCTGGAAAAGGACAGGCAGGTAGGCCAGAGACCTCACACAACGCCTCCTCAAATCCCCGTCTCCACCTCGATTTTCTCTTTGTCATCTGTCCTTGGGCGATTGGAACTCTCCCTCCCTGGTAGCAGGCAGGGCCCTACTTGCAGACCAATGCCCTGGTCATGTCATCTACTCCCACGGATGGATTAAAGGCCATTCAAGAGGAAGAAAGGAGACAAAGGACTCAACCTTTTAACCACCTCTTAACAGGTGTCTCCAAATCCATCTCTCCTTACCCTCCGCTTAGCTGGCAGAAGCCTGCAGGTTAATCTTCCCAAAGCACCACTTAACTCATGTTACTCACAGCTCAAACACCTTCCATGGCTCCCACCGGCCACCATCAAAATCCGCACCTTTCAAACTGACTCTCATAGCAGCCTAGCCTAGCCTGCTCTGCTTCCCTGCCCCGGCAGAGCCAACCGACCCCAACGTGAGGACTGAAAACAACTATCACATGCTAGTCATACCCCTCAGGGTTCTGGGACACAGTGTGACTCAGCCTGGCAACCGGGCAGAGCATCTGGGTGGAAGCAGACAGCGGCTGGGAAGACAGGCTGCGTTGTTCTGTTCCTTGTGACCTCTGCACACGCTTCCTGGCATAGTGGCTACAGGGCACGCTCAGACCCCAAACCTGCTCGTCCCGGAGGGGAAGACCAGACAGAAGCCACTGCCCCCTCTATGAGCTCGCCTCCCGCCCGCGGCATCATGGCATCATTTCCACTGCAGGTCCTAAGGATCCCCCAGACTCAAGGCCGAGGACAAATCACCTACCTCTTAGGTGGAGGCCAAGAACTTATAAACATCTTTTAAAAACATGACAGACCCCAAACTCCTTATCTTTAAATGTCCTTCATCTATTTCACACAGACCATAATGCCATTTCTCTGGTGGGCTACCTGCTTCCAGTCACGTTGCTTTACTCACAAGTTTACAAAGACAGTCAGACCCTGCACCCTCTGTTCAGCCCACCCTCTTGGCAAAGAAGATGTCCACTTTGCCTGCTGGTTCTTGCAAGCCCGTGGCACCCACGATCTCCCGCGGCAAGCTCAGACCCTTTCCAATGCCAATGATAGTGTGGTCAGTGGGTGGATACCTGATCACGCTTTGCTTGGTGATAGCCCTTCTCCCCCCTCTTGATATCTGGTGTGAGTCTTGTAGGCTCCAACTTCTCACATGTGGATACTTAATCTCCTTGGTTGCCCGGGCAACCTCCCATTTATAATCCGCCTCTCTTGGGGGGCAGGCACAACATTTGGTCCTTTGCCCACAACAGCTTACCTATTCTGGACAACAAGCTGGGAGCGCAGGGATTAGTAAGTCATTTTTCTAAAGGAAACAAAGGCACTGATACACCTATCACGTGGCCAAGGCCAAGTTCACCGGGGCAGGGAAGCAGCCGCACCAGATCACAAACCTGTTCCTCTGTATTCTGCGGTCTAATCTCTGGCGTCCTTTGTTAAGCATCTCATTTATCTGTTTGTTAAGCATCTCGTTTATCTGCATGCCTCCCATCATCTCAGAACACTCAAAGCGCACTGTCAATTTCATCTTCATTCCTCTACCTTGATTTGAATCTGATTTCTTTATCTGGGGCCTGGGTACCATGCCAGGCAGTGGTCCAGTGCAAAGGAATTTCTTAGAAACAAGGAAAATCGGCCCCTGTTCCTGTTGGCTTGGTGCGGGAAAGCAGACTCTGGCTGCAAGGTGACTGGCACCATGAAGGAGATGCCTCACACCTCCTCCTGGTTCTGGTGTTGCCTCTATGGCGGCTATTCCAGCCCTTCCTGCCCATGCTGCACCCCCACTCCTCAGAGTCAAACACCACTCACTCTTCACACTTCATTCACACTTCAGCTTCTAGGTGGAGCCAACCCCTGGATCCACCAGCCCTTCAAGACTAGATCAGTTTCCCCAAGATGCCCTGAAATAAGGCAAATCATGCACCCCCACCCCACTCCCAAATATCTGTCATAGTCCAAACTCCAGGTACCTGGGGCCTTATTTGGAACTAAGGTCTTTGCAGATGTCATCGGGGTCAGATGAGATCAGGGGTGGACCCTCCTTCAACAGGACCAATGACCTTAGGGAGGGTGAGAAGAGACACATTCAAGAGAGGTCACCTGAGGACAGAGAGGGAGCTTGAAGGTGGAAGAAGGTTAGCAGCCCGGCCTGGGGGCAGGAGCAGGTCAGGAAGGATCCTGCCCTGCAGCCTTCAGAAGGCTGGGAGTCTACTGACCCCTTGATTTTGACCTTCAGGCCTCCTGAGCTACAGAGAATACACTTGTGCCATCTGCTGTGGCATCCGCCGGGCAAGCCTAGAGGGCATGAACCACATGTTCCCTCAGCATTTCCTGAGTGGTCGCCTTCCAGAGAGCTTCAACCTTGTCTCCCCTGCAGCTGTGTGCTCAAGAGCACACAGTAGGTCCTCAGAAAATGGTCCGACCATGCATACTTAAGTGGCAATTGTGCTTTCCATGTTCACTGAGCACGATCAAGGTCTCGGACCACGTGGTGCCCGTCACGGGCCCCATGGTGAGACCCCGTGGATTCAGCCGGACCTGGGGACGTGGCTGTCCCCTCTCACAGACCACCCCGGTGCTGGAAGGGGGCTTACAGTCACCCTGGGCCTGCCCTGGAAGCTCTGTGCACCTCTGAATAATTAACTAATGGTGGCTGGAATGAATGAGACCTGTATCAGAGCTGGACAGCCAAGCCGCCTTAGGAAGCCTGAAAACAAAGATTATCTGCAACGCACAGATCTCAAAAGCAGGAAAATAAACCTAAAAGCTCCAACTTGGTGCCTCCAGTGGAAGAAGAGATGGGCTTCTGCGGCCAAGGCCTGAGATTCCTCGGGTAAGAACTGCATTCAGCCCCAAGCTTTTTCCTAAATTGCCCATCCAAGATGGACCATTATTATAATGAAATACCTCGGCGAGATATGCTCTTGATTTCAGCTAAAAGGTTTTCTTTCCGGCAGCTGCGCTTTCAGACCCTACCTTTATTTGGGGGACCCTCCTGAGCTGTCTTGAAAAGACTTTGACAGGTCTATCTATTTGATTCAATTGGCTTCACTTCAGCACGTCAGTCAGCTTGCTCCATCCTCGGGATGATGAAAACTGGACAAAATGGGGCAACCCCAAGAAGGAGTTAAAGAAGGAAAGCCATCATGAGGAAAACAGAGAACAGGAACCCTGGAGACAGGGTTCTAGAAGGTTGCATGTCCTTCTGTCCTGGAAGAGGGAACTAAAGGGAAAGATCGGATCTGGATGTGTGCAGACTGTGAACCCTCTGGGCCGCCCATTTTGACTGTAAATAGAAGGGCACTGGACAGGTTGGCCTCAGGAGGCAATCATGTACCACACCAAAAGGTGATGAGCTCAGAGGCAGGACTCAGGTTGACGGGTGGCTGGGGGCTTTGTCGAGACTCCAGGAATAAGAGCTGGTGTGGGGTGTCTGTCAGCATCTGCACCACCTTCTCAGCACCCATCCCAGAGTCTCTCACTGGGGGTACCCAGGGCCAATCTGGCCTTCTGAGGTATTTTATTCAATGTGCCCAGTGTTGGTTGACTTTGTGTTCTTCTCAATACTTTCTTATAGAAGAGTCAGGAGAAAGAAAAAGGGAAATTTCATATTAACCTGTCTGGTTCCTCTAAAAATATCAGAAATCCTGGCATTTCCTAAACCTCCTAACGCCCCCCCCCCCCAGTTAGACAGAGAACACACACACACACACATTCACACACGCCTCCTCATGCCTCTGTTGTGCCCAGCTCCGGTGTGCAGCTTGGCTTGGGATACAAGGCACCCTCCCTCTGCTACACACACTGTTGCCGCCACCTAACTACTAGGCAACGCTGCCTTCGATCTATTCTACAGTAACGAATCAAATGTCACACTGTCCGCAAAGACTCTCCATGTTCTCAGAAAAATTCCCTCCAGGTCCTACTGCAGGTTTGCCTTTCATTTGCTTAACTCATTTGGGTATAGCTCCTCCCTTCTGTCTGGGGGTCTGAATAACTCCATTCATCCTTCATGATGCATGGCAGATGCCACCTCCTCCACGATGCCCTCCCTGATTGTTTCCCCTTGCTGCCCCTCTAGGAGAAGGTAAACATCCCCTCCTTTATGCTGTCATTAGCAATCTGCCCGCCCCCAGGCCCTTACCACCCTGGATTGAAATGTCTTTTTATTCTCTGTCTCCCCCCACTGAATAGTGAGCACATAGGGGAAGAGCACACCTTGTAAAT
>PVHY01012293.1:0-45019 GCA_004024945.1 Uropsilus gracilis | reverse complement strand
GATGGATGGATGGATGGATGGATGGATGGATGGATGGATGGATGGATGGATGGATGGATGGGCGAAAACAAAAAGTAAAAAAAAAAAAAGAGTAGAAACCATTTAATCATCTTTGACTCCTAACATGAAGGAAAAAAAACCCTGTTATCTCCCCATTGTGTCTCAGACTTTGTTGGGGGAGGGGGGGGAGAAAGAAAGATGTTGGAAAAGAAAAGGAAAGGAAGGTAAATGACCAGAATGGACATGGGTCTTGAACACCCCAATACTGAGTCCATTCTTTTAATAGGTTGCAGCCATTTGAGATCATCCAAGGATAATTTCCCTTGCCAGTAAGTAGCTCACTGACAAAACAAGATTATTTGGAACATGGAAAGCAATGAGAAGTTAATTCAGGTGCTAGTGGTAGAGTTAGGGCTTGACAACAAAAGAGCACAGGAAAAATTTGGGGAGTCATGGAAATGTCCTATATCTTGACAGTGGTGGTAGACCCCTTTGTCTACACTCAGAGAACTAGATATTCAAAGGGTCAATCTGCCACAAGTAAATTGTACTCTCATGTTTAGAAAGTGTCTTCTGTGGTTGTCTTGATGTGGGTGTGGTGTGGGGACATGTGGCTGAGCAGGGGTGATTCCATGTTTTGGAATCACATACAGTGTTATAAGCACTGTTAACATAATGAATAAATAAATAAGGAGTGTTTTCTTATAAATTATTTTTGTATTTTTAACAATTGTACAGCATGGTATTGCCTTAGTTATATCTGACATTTTTCAAACTGAAAAGTCACTCAAGACAATGTGCTAGCACTTGATGAGAGGTGGGGATGGGCAAGCTATAAAATTCTCTCACATGCCAAGGTTATATATGTGTGTATGTGTGATTCCTCAAAGTCACACAGAAAATTTTTTTATTACATGTTTGTATATAAGTGCCTGTATATAAATACTTATGCCCATGGTTGTATTTATGTTCACATTAAATACAAATGTAAATACATATGTTGAGAAAAAAAGGAATATTTTTCAGTATTATGACTTACTTTATTATACACAACTTTCCTTTCATTCCCACATACGACTAGGTATAAACTAAACAAGTTATTATTTTACTTATAAAATATAAACTGCAACAAATGAAAACTAAGAAAATAAGGAAGCAGGTCATATTCAAGCCTATACAAGTTTATAATAAATGAAAAATAATGAAATGAAAAATAGTTAATTTTATTAAATTGGTATGTTTAATATAATAAAATATACTAAGAAAAGGCTAAAAATGTGCCCCAGCACATGCGTGGTGTGGAACATTTTTGATAGAAAATCATATTTCCCCAATTTTATATGCTTCCTTAGCTTTTTCTCACATTTATTTTAGAAACTTCTTTGTGCGTACCTCTGAAACACAGCATCTTTATGAGCCTGCTAATAAAAACAGGGGAAAGTTCTACCTTCAATCTGTGGGTCGGAAATCCGGGAAGGTCCCGCAAGCAAGTCAGACTCGCTGCTCCAAAGGTCTTTCTGATAGGAGTCCCTGCTCACCCAGGTGCTCTGTTCACTCTCACTAGAAAAGAAATTGAAACATTTGTTTATGATTTTTCAACAAATGTACACACTGATAATCTATATTAATCATTCAATTGGTACTCACCTCCCTTTCAGTGCAGCTACCTACTTCCATCTTTGGTGCAGAGTACTGAAACACTTTCAAAGAGATAACTCCAAAGTTCCAGAGACTGATCACAAACTCCATTTCTCCCATGTTTATCTGGCTTGCAAACTAATTGTTTTAGGTCATCTATTTGCCTTCCTTCTTCCTTTACCTGGGCTATTGGAGAAAAGCACTATGGTCCCCAGAGTTTCTACTACTAGGAAGACAGCCATTTGGCAAACGGCTATATTCTCACTGGACTTCCTCCACCACAACCATTTCACAACTGCCACCCTCATGTAGGCCTCTCATGTAAATATGTAGCCCTTCTAGAAAACATAAGCCAAAACCTCTAAACTCTGTCAACTTACTCTCTTCAAAATACATCTTTAGATGTATAGCATTTTTCATTACTTGATACTCTCTTCTGTTCAGATTTAATCCTTCCATTTTCTCAATTCCAGACCTTCTTTGAGAATTTCAAAATTTATTTTTATATAATTGCTCTCTCCCTATCTACAAATTCTTCTGTATTGTGAGCATACTCTGTTCACTCTCATCTTAAAACAAGAAAATTAAACTTACATCTCTATGGAGCAACAGTTCTAGCTCTACCAGATTCTTCAAATACTATCCCACACTCATGTTCTGTTTTCTTTTCAACTTCTCACTAATCAACTGCTGTATGCTGTCATGCTATCTGCAACCCTACTCTAACAAATGCCTCCTAATTTAATTTCTGGGTCTAATATCCAACACAAAAGAAAATTCTTTCTAAAATTCAAATTTCATTTTATCTATCTACTAACTCAGTATTACTTAACACTGTCCTCTTCCAAGACCTCCAAACATATGTACAATGACTTTGGAACTGTGAAATTGGTGAGATAATACAGTAAGTGAATTCTTTAGAAAGATCTTTTTCTTGTGTTAAAACCATACCTATGAGATCATAAATATAATCCAAGTCATTCAGGTTGTACTTACACAAAGAACTCTATCTTAAAATAATTAAAACTTTGAGGGCCATTACTCACTCATGGTCTCCAATCAGAGGACTTGCTATAATTATGAATAAACATAAAATTCACTAAAAAATATATTAGTTATACCTTGCAGTGCTCCTTCTATACAGTTTGCCATAATTACTCTGTTGCAATTTCCGAAGATAGAAACTGACATCCTCTGAGTTAAATTCATCTCCAAAATCCTACAGATAATAAGGAAAGAAAATTATGATTTTCTTTATGATTTAAGGATAGTTTAAAAGAAATATGATCTCATAGCTCCTTAACAAGAGTAATAAGGTCTTGAATAATAGAGTTAAAACCACAACAGTGTTATTATCACTCTTAAAAATCTTCCTATTATTTTCTAACTTGTCAATACAGAGCATAGAGTAATATATGTACACTCATGTGATTCTCATGGGCTCACATTATTTACCAAAAGTTCATAAAAATAAGCTTCATTTTTCATAAAAGATATTAACATAACCCAGAACAAATTTGATGATTGCTTATCACAATCCTAACACTATATTTCCTAACACTACGTTCATCAATATTAGTCAAATCCAGTAATTCTAAGTAAGTCTTTGCCATGAGATCTTCTTATGTTTGATGGAGAGACTATGTCATTGCATTTGCAGCTTTCTGTAGGTACCTGGATCACTGTAAATAAAACTGGATATATTTAAAGGAGAAAAAAAGTCACATTAAAACAAATTTAAAATTGCCAACATAACTAAAGCATAGAGCAAGAAAGAAGAAGGAGGGTAAAATTGGGGGAAGGGGAGAGCACAAGAGATGAAGATGGTGCACAGGTGACAAGGTGATGGGAGAACCTTAGGGTAGACAATGGTGTATTATACGTGTGTGTATATATGTGTGTGTGTGCAATCAATAAAATAAAATATTTAAAACATTCAGTAATCTATATTTAGTCCTCAATTCTGCTTCAATTAATCTACTCGTTCATTTGGTAGTTGTTTTCCTGGGGCATTTGTTGGTCGCATCTGGTGCCAAGTGTACTTTGAAGAAGCATACAGGAGAGGAATGACATGACGTATCAGTAGGACAACCTTAGATTCACTTTGGTCAGAAGCCCTAATGCAGTCTAGGGTCAGCGCAGGTGTAAGAGAGAGAGCCACAAGGTGGGTGCCTTGGGCACCCTGACTTAGTAGACTCAAGTCACACAGGAACCTGTCTCTCTTCAAATGACCCATTAACCTATCATAGCACAGGGTTTCCCACATTCAATCTACTTGTATTTTCAACAAGACATTTATTGCATTAATTGTCTGTCATAATTCTAGTCCAGAAGTCATTTTTACTGTAACCCATATTACATAGTAGCAAAGAGGATAGTCTACCTTTATCAGGGTTCTGGAGAAACAGGATGTTTGAAGATTAACACAAAATCATGCTGTTGACTTCATGCATGAGTAATAATGCAGCTTTACTTGTCCTACTAGAATCATTATTTTTCTATCAGCACCATCAGGAAGCATATCATTCTTTCCACAACATTTCCTGTCTTGTAAAAAGTTCCCATATATACACAGAATTCTCTCTGGAATCTTCATGCATTTCATTGTTCTAATTAGCACTTCCTATACCACTGTTCCTTAAAGCCTATAGTTTTATAAGTCATGATAACATACATGACCAGATGCTCCTACCACATACTCACATTTCTCTTCCTCTCCTAGTACTGCCTATTCTTGGCCTTTCATTTTCTAAAACACATTTTTTAATCACCTGATTAAATCTCACAGAGATATATGAAACACTTAACATTTTATAGATAGAAAGCTAAATTAATTATGTAGCTTAAATTGGGCATAACTGCTATTCATTGTATTGTTTTATTATCCATTAATATGGTAAAGCAATCCATCAAAACACTTTATAATATTCTCAAAAAAACAAAATCTTATAAACATGTACATTTACTTCTATATGCTTATTAGTTGGCCTCACTGTATATATCATTATGCATTGTAATAGTATAGGTCATACCATTACATTTGCTAGTCACTGCAAAATGAGCAGGTCACAAAATTGTTCTATAGTGATTTTGTACTTATTTTATTCTGACTACTCTAAATTTCTTCTATGATTTTTTTCTGTGACCCATGTTAGAACCATGTGTCTTTAAATTTCAGATTCATATTTCATCTTTCTGTGGCTTACTTCAAAATGAATTACTTTTTGTCAGAAAGGAAAGTCAGCACTATGGACTATTTGACATTTTTTGAGATGCACTTTGATTTGGTAAATTATTGAAATTATAACTAGCATATGAATGCTTAAAAGAATATGTACTCTCTGATTTTTGGACACAAGTTCTATATATGCTCATTATATCTGGTGGATTATTTTTTAATTTCTATATTCTTAATTGTCTAATCTATTAATTAAAGATATATTCATAAGATCTACTATCATAGTGAATTTATCAATTCTTTCCTATAATTCTATTAAAAACTACTTTGTATACTCTGAAAATATTATTAGGCAGCTAATAAACTTAGCATTTTATATCTCTCCTGAGAATCATTATATAGTCATCTCATAATGCCCAATGCTTTTGTCTTTTGTCTATTTTTTCTGATTATCACTCAAGCTACATCAGTTCTCTTTTATTAGTGTTGCTCTATGTATTTGAATTATTTTACTTTAGAACATCAAGGGAAAATGTACTTTCAAAGATTCCTTCTCATAAATCTACATAGACGACTGAAAAATAACTTAGACCTGAAAACGAGTTTATCAACATTAACTGTTAAGGCAAAGCCCTAAAAATTAAATTCAAAATAATTAAAAATAAGAATGTGGAGATGGTGGAGAAAAAGAGACAGAGAAGTGAGATAGTCATATCACATCAACACGGTCCCTCTCATCCCCAACAAGATATGTTTAAATAGCCATCTGCGTATAATTCATTTACTAAGAAAAGGGACATTACCTTAATGAGAAGTCATAGCACAGTTTAAACTGAAGGCATTTCAAGTCATGCTTCAAAATCAACTTGATTATATTT
Organism: Uropsilus gracilis; assembly: GCA_004024945.1. NCBI lineage: Eukaryota > Metazoa > Chordata > Mammalia > Eulipotyphla > Talpidae > Uropsilus > Uropsilus gracilis. Next base: position 39,325 of record PVHY01012293.1, on the reverse strand, counting down.
ATCAAAGAAGCAAACTGTTCTAGATGACTGCAATTTACATTAAAGATTCACTTGGGACACTTACATGTCTTTGAATGAAATGTGATTTGACTAACAATGCCAATAAGGTGCAAGGAGGAAAGTAGTAAATCACCAAGGTGCCAGGTCTTTTTAGAGCATGATCAATGAATCAGATTATGTCAAATTAAAGAAAAGGCTAGATCAATGTTCATGAGGAGCCTAAGTTAGCTTTCTACACTGAATATGTCAAGTGTTTATGAGCACAAAGTGAAGACAATAATACTAGGAGATAGGGGCCTGGTTTTGGGTCTTTTCTGTGGCTGAAGAGATGCCAAAAATTTGAGCTAAAAATTTCTTGATCCTCCAAGCATCTACAATTGATCCTCCAATCATCTACAATTTGAGTCCACATAATTCCTAGGGATAACATCATAACCAAATGTCTATTACATCAAATTCATTGATTCGTGAGATATAAAAATAGCAAATTCTAATAAAATCAGCTAATTCTATCAACACACTCTAACCTATTAAGAAATATCCTAAGAGACTTTTTTTCTAAAAGGAATCTTTGACAGCACATATCAAAATTCATCCTAAATGGGTTCAGTCATAAGATATAGGGGGGGGTGCAACCATAAAATGTACTTCATCCTAGAAAGGTGTGATAGGCGGTTATATGAAGGGTCTATTCTAGCCCATGACCGTACTCACTTCCAAATCAGTTCTCCTTCAGAAAAATCACTGTGATAGAAGAAAAGTATCAATAGGGGAACTAACAGGCCTGCACTACACTGAGGCAAAGACTGCCAGTCGGAGGTGGGATGGTGACCTTGATGTAGTGCCGTCACATAGCGCAGAGGGATGGACAGATTCCTACAGAGGGAACAACTACACTACACTGTTGTTTTCAAAGCAGCAGCAGCTTTGGGTGAAGGTGGCAGTGAAATTGGGAGAGTAGAAGAGGCAGTGCTTTATCTCTACTAATGTTGGAGCTGACAAGAAGTGAGTATAAGGGCAGCAACATGATGGAAGTACCAAAGTTTCAGCAGACCAGGTAAGAGGGACAAACTCAAGACACCCAAAAGACATAAACGCATTTTTTAAATTTGTGTTTCAACCCTGACAGCATCTTCACAAGGAAGGTAAAGTGTCAACACAAGAATTCTCACCTGATTTTTCTACTTTTCCATAATCTGAAGACACTGCACCATGCTGTCTCTATCAAATAAAAATAACAACACCAATATATCTAAAGCTGCTTCAAATTAAATGTGAAATTCATCTTGCATGCTTATCAGTTGCATCAAAATGAAATAAATGTCAAAAGAAAATATCAAGTATAGCATCAGAAAGGGTTTTTTTTAGAGCTGCAAAATGTCTCTATTTTGGTCATTTTTAACATCAGAGTGACAAAGAACTGGGAAATCACTGTATTAATGTGAGCAAAATGGACACCTGTTCCTTAGAGACATTTGTGAGTGATTTGGCTATCACCAGTCCGTTAGCAGAGATCCCTCTTCTAGTTTTACCTCATCAGCCACTGAACTAGTTTTCTGACTTGATGGAGGCTTAGTGTTCCAGGATTTCATGTCTTTCTGATCAGAGCCATCTTTCTTCTTACCTTTTCCTGATCAAAGAAAAGGAAGAGATTGATCAAATGCAGACAGAAAGGTTGAAACTTAATGAGAAAAAACCAAGCTACAAGAAGGGAAAGTTTGCTTAGTTTTCTTGTTTTAGGTCATCTCATCTTTATCTTCTATATCATTTTTCTCCCATTTTGAAAAATTAAGATTTAACAAACATGATCACAGAATTTTTAGAATTATTCTCAGGAAGCTGGTTTTTGAATAGGCCCTTTGTTCCTATGCCATGTATTTAAGAAAGCACTCCAGTTAAACCCTAAATAGAACTATGCATTGGGACCTACAGACTAAAATTATTCTTTGTTTCAGTCTTGGATAATAAACAGTATGTGTAATAAGTCTCAATTTAATATCTTGAATTATTAGTAATAAATTAGCAATATGGTAATACATAAGAAAGTTTTTTTATGCTTTATTGATGAATGTAATAGGAGTCATCCCTAGGAAACTATTGCTAGTTTTATTACAGGATTATTGCCAATAATCCTGTTAGTTTTGCTGCATAGAATCTATCTTTTTTCTCAAATTTTATTAATTTGTCAATCATGTGCATAATGATATAATTTTGGGGGTCCAAACGTATAGCTCCATATGTGCACATGTTTGAGTCACCATCCAACAAAATTCTCATGCCAAAGTACTATCCCTTCTCATTCTCCTATCACCTCCTTCCTCCCTCCCTTGTCCCTCTGGTAATAGTATTTTTCACAAGATCTAAAAGGTATTTTCGCTCTGTTTCTTTCAGTTTGTTCTCCTTGGTTACTTATATCCCACAAAAGAACTCTACTGAGTCCAAATGGTTTGTGAATACAGAACAATTAGTTATAAATAAGAACTAAAGAAATGAAGTTGTAGGTCATGGTGTTCCTAAGATATATCAGAAGTTATTAATTTATTATCATTTTGTTAAGCTGTCTCATAGGTTAGAGTTCAAATGCCCCACAGAACATTCATGCTTTATTTCTAACCTAGCAAACTTATTTCAAAATGCATTTCGTAATGGATGGTACATAGTGTTCCTCAAATGGATGGTACATAGTGTTCCTCAAATGTTCTTTCAATATTTCTTTATCCTTTGATTATCAATGAGTTGAATAAATTATTTGAGACAAAAACTTTCTACATAGGTATGAATTTTCCTCTAATATGATAGAGTTAAAAGAACTCACACTTAAATGCAGAGTAATTTTTAAGCAAAATTTTTAACTTTCAGAGAAAGAGGATTGTGTCAACTTGTAAAAAAATGCTCTTAAGAATTTTGTCACATCTTACACTTTCAAAATTTGAGCTGAGTAAATGAAGTTCATTAGACTCAAGTTCATTAGACTTTGTATTTTTTAAATAAAATAACCTACCTGCTGAAAAGGAATACAGGACTCCATTAAGAATTTATTTAACTAAAACAAAAACTTGCTAGATTAACTGACACACTGTTTTTGGTGACAATGTCAGACAATTTATCCTCACAGTTTATACAATAAAATGATATTTAGTCATAATGAAATCTTACAGTCTAGTTAAATTTTACATGAAATAAACCTAGCAATCCCTCAAGCAATACCTGATATAATTCTATCAGAATGACATGGATTTGTGTCAATCATGATTTCATTTCATCCTTGAATAGCCCAGGACATTAACAAGTGAAGCCACAGTCTCACTGTAATCCTTGATCTGCTTCTGTGCTCTAGAATAGTCCAGAGGGCTGTGATCCCTTCCAACAGAGAATATCTTTGCATTGGTGTAATATCTACTGTTAGGTTCTCTTCTCCAGGTTAAATGTACCTACTTTCCAATTTCTCTCCCTATAATCCCTTACTTGTTCTACAATGAAAATAAATATGATGACACTTCATGTCTGAGAAACCCTTTATTCTATTTTTTTTTATTTTTTTTTATTTATTTATTTTTTGAGACTAGGTCTCGCTATTTTTGCCCGTGGAACCGCAGGCTCTCATTGCCCGGGGTACCACAGACTCAAGCAATCCCTAGCCTTAGTTTCCGAGGTAGCTGGGATTACAGGCGCGCACCACCACACCCAGCTATTTTTTTGGAACTGGGTCTCGCTATGGGCCCCAGGGGGGACTCGAACCGCGATCCCTAGCCCCGGCCACTTCATAGGCTGAAGCTTACAGGCACGAGCCACCATGCCCAGCCAGAAACCCTTTATTCTAGCTTCTAGTGAGATAATGTGATGCTATTATCATTCCAGAGCACATTCCTTATATGTGACCTGTTTTATCCTCCTACACACTGGAAGCTTTCGAAAACCTTTCCCTGTTTTCTGAATTTCCATAATGATGTACCTTGATATAGTTTTTTTTATCCTTTTATTTTCTGGATACTTGAACTTACTCTCAATCTACAACTACCCTCAGTAATTTAATAATTGGTTTTTTTTTAATAATTAGTTCCTCAGTCTCCATTTCTGCCCAGATTCCTATTAAATGCAGGCTGCCTTCAACTCATTTTTTGACCCATTCTTTAATCATAGCTTTTTACTATTTTCTATCTCTTTATTATTTTGCTCTATTTTATGAAAAACATATCCAACTTTATCTTCAACTCTGAATATTGTTTTCTGTTAACACTTGCCAAATATTTAAGAGTTCTTTTTCTTTTGTCGAATAGTCCTTGTTTTAAATATCTTGTTCATGTTTCTTCACACACAAACACATATATACATACATATATATGCCATTAAGACAATTGTTAATCTGTCATTTTTTAAGGATAGCAGTACAGAAACTGCGGATTAATAGTACCTCTTCTTGATGGTTCTCAGGTGACAAGGTGGTGGGAGAATCCCAGGGTATACAATGATGTAAAAAATATACACATGCACAATCAAATTTAAAAAAGGAAAAAGCTAGTACCTCTATATTCCCTGCTTTTTTTCATCATTAAGAGCAGATCTAAGATAATGTCAATGCTTAACATTGAATAAACACCTAAATATACACATTACTGATCTTGCTTTGCTTAGGCAAAGAGAAAAAAGACTCAATGTTTATCATCAAGGTGTTCGCACTTCAGTAAGGACATATGAAAAAAATTTTAATATGACACAACAAGCAAGTCCTCTAATAAAGACATAATTAAAGTTTCATAGAGTCCAGAAAAGCAAACGCAAATTCCAGTTGGAATTCCAAGCAAAGCACATAAGTCTTTAGTAAACAATCTTGGATTCAATTCATTTAAAATAAGTTGGTTCTTGGTTCTGTTCTTTCTACCTGTTTCTGCTATACCTGTTGTTGTTATTGCTGTTGTTGTGTCTTTTTTTAACTTTAAATTCATGTATATATTTAACTTTCCAATTCTGCAAAGAATTTTGTTTCTGTGAGAAGAGACCATTCACTAGGGGGCAATAAAGAACAAAACTATAAATTACCATAACATAAGGTAGTATTGTTTGAATATAGAAAAACATAAATTCTCAGAAGCTCTGCCAATAAAATATGAGAACTGCTATGTTCACTGTAATTTCCTTTAAGGAAATCCATCCAGTTTGTCTATCTACATATTAATTTGTAAATTTCTTATATTTGTAAATGGATGCCTCAACTATCATTCTGTATTCTGCCTTTGTCCTTTTCACCTAAACTAAAACAAAAGTATAGAATAAAGGAAAGGAGCGAAGTCAAATTGTACTTTAAATTACTTCAGGAATTTTTATAATGTCTTTAGATTCTTAAGTAGAAGGTCAGAAATTAATTAATTGATGGAATGGTTAATGTATATAGTTGTTCAAAAAAGTATCAAATGGATTTTTTAAAAACCAAATTGCACTAAAGAAATAAATAATCCTAATCAATAATCAGAGAAATGTAAATTAAACTAAACTGAGGGTATCATTCCATAACAGCAAAATTAGCAACCTTTCTTCTTGCTCTAATAATACCAAATAATGGTAAAGTAACAGTGTAACTGGTATACTGCTGGAAAAATGCTTATTAACATCCTCTGGAAGATAAATGGCAAGAGATAATAACATAAAAATTCAGATCCATTTGTTCAAAATTCAAGTTCAAGTCTGAGAATCCATCTTAAAGAAAAAGTGTACCCCAAAACCAAGATATATAAATATTAAAACACTCTCAATACTGATGTCTACAATGGAAGGGAAAAATGTAGACAACATATGTGTTATGGATAAGCAATGTCACAAGGAGAAAAAAAAGTTGCCTCCAAGCTTTTCAAAGTGCAAAAACAGGACCAGAAGGATGCACTTCCAGAGTCAGCCACAAGGTAGGAGAAGCAGCCAGCCAAGGACTCCTTCATGCACAGCTCTGGCTTAAACCTCTAGAAGAGGGAGTGAGACTGACAGTACAGCAGGGTAGAAGAGGGAATGATAGTTGAACTGAACATGGAAGGCTTATGGAAAGGTACAAAAGAAATGATTGAAAATGATGTTTCAAACAAGACAATGAGTTGGCTGTGAGAAAACTGACATTTAATTAAAACACTGCATTAGTATTAGGTACCAAAAGACCAAAAGCTATCTTTGGATTTTTGTATTTTTACGTGTTCCTTCTCTGCAATAAATATAAGGTATATTTATATGGAAAAGAAAGCTATTTGAAAAGAATAAAATGCCACACAACAGTCTAATCCTTGCTACGTAAGTGTTATGATCTGCTAGAAATGCAAAATCTTTGGTTCCACCACAAACAGTGAATCAGAGAATCTGCAGGTTAACAGCTTCTGAGGTATTTCCCACACATTTTGCAGTATAAGAAGCATTGCTCTGGCTCTCCCTGTTCCCCACAATCCCTAAAGTGTGCAATCCAATAGCACCTACCAGACTTTGCTGTAGTCTTCCTGAATGACATGCTGGACCCATGCCCAAAGGATAAGGGTAAAAAGCTTCTGCAGGTACTGAGCCTGTGTTCTGAGAGTTGGGCAGAAGGTCTAATGGTAATTCTGGAGCCAGCACACAATTGTTATTTACCTGGTCAAACAGTGGAAAGGAATTGCTATTAGACTCTCCAGTTTTCAGACTTTTGACTCATCCATTCAGTCATTGTCACTCACTGACTTAATTGTTTTAATGCACACACATAAGCTGAATTAGGTGCTTTGGATTTAGTGCTGAATGGACAAGAATTAACCACAGACCTTGTCTTCAAGAAGTTCATGCTCAATTCATTAAAATGTCCTTACACATAAAATGAGCGTTTTTTCCCATATCTACTCTTTGCTATAGTAGGTCTGTAAGCTCCTATTATATTGTTCGCATCGGTTTAAAACTCTTTGTCTGAGTTGCAGCTACTGTAGCAAAGTAATAGCAGTGTAAGATTATATAATTCACATCAACAAACCTGTTCCGAAAGCCAGACAGCTATCAAAACGTCTTCAAAAATAAAGCATGTAATAAATACAGTATCTTCATTTTTTATACAGTAAAATTTGTCAGTGAAAACTTCTACCATTTGTCTACCTTCTGCCATGCTTGGCTAAATTAAAGTCCTACTCAATGCTTACCCTCTACTTTCTGATTTTTATAATGATTGCTGGACTAATCTCAAGCTGAACTATAAACATCTTGAAGGCAGAACTATAAATTTTTCACTTACATCTTAACACTCAGCTATGTCTAATGGGTTAATTAATTAGTGAATTTCATGAGGATGTATATGTATCCCAAGGCAATCTGCATAAACACATCAAGAACTCTTGGAAGTCACACAAGTCAAATTCTTGTAGTAAAGTGTTTCCTTACTTCCTGGAGAAGGTGTTATACATAGTGTAGAAAATCAGGGAATTAGTGCTGAGCAAGAGTCTAACTAAAAGAAAATATTACTTGTTTTAGGATATAGTAATAAGGATAGAGGAGAAAAGTTTCAGTATGGTGCAAAACACATGAAGTTTGCCCAGGCAGCAAAGTCAGGACATTTTTCTTCAAGGGTTAGAGTGACATAAATGAACCAGTAAAAGCTACATATATCCTTAAATTCTTAGAGCATTATTTTCAGTCCATCTCAAATTCTCTCAATACTAAAGCAGATGCTAACAAAAACTGTTTCTTAATATTGAACTTTATGTTAAAAAGTTTTTAAACACTTTATGTTTAAAAAGTTCTTACACATAAAATGAGCATTTTTTTTTTCTGTTTCTACTCTTTGCTATAATAGGCCAAAGTGCAAGGTTCCAAAATACAGAATTTGAAATGACATGCTCAGCACCTCATCCTGGTCTCCAGGGCTGAATCAGCTTCCAATTCCTTTGGATGTTCACTTAAACTCCATTCTCTGAGACTTGCACTGGACGAAAGGGAAAGAAATAAAATACACCTCATAGGCCAATACTTACATAGAGAGAGAGAAAAATTAAAGAGGAACAAAGAAAAATTACAGGAAACTTCTTAGCTTAAATGAATCAAGTCAGAAAACAACAGTTAACATTTTTAAAGTGCTGAAAGATAACAACTGTCATGCCAGAATTTGATTTCCAGCAAAAATATCTTTCAAATATGCTATCAAAATAAAAAATGGAAAAACTAACAGATTCACGGGCCAGTATACCTGCACTGAAAGAAAAAGGAAGTTCTCTAAGAAAGGTATGATACACATGGGAATTTAAGTTTACACCAAAAAATGTGATAAACACTAGAAGTGATAAAAATGCCCCCAAAATTCCTTTCTTTAATCTCTAAAAACACAGCAGTTCCAATTACAGGAAAAGTTAAAAAGTCATCATACATACCCTCACAACAAAAAAGGAGCAGAAGAAACTAAAAACCAATATCTTACTTTAGATTATTTAGAGAAATGAGCTTTCAAACCAAATTACTTCAAAATCTGAAGAGACAAATATGACGAATCATGGCTAATGCCGACTTACACAGAGTTCAAGGTTCTAGAGCCATTAAGTAGTAGAAACACTTCACCAGTATTTCTTTAATCACCTCCACTGCTCCATGGACAGTGGACACTAACCAGTCTAACGACATATGATGTTGAGTATCTTTGCAAATGCTTTTTGCCATTTGTGTACAGGCTTTGGTGAGTCATCCGTTTACATCTTTTCCCCATGGTTAAACTGATTTGTTTATTGGTGAGCATTTATTATTCTTTCAACACTACCAATGTGTAGCACTTGTGATAACACTGGGTACCAACACAGTTATCTTTTAGAATGTTTATAGTTTGATGTTTTACATTTAAACCTGTGATCCATTTTTATTTTTTTTTTTTTTTGCAAAAGTATAAGGCCTATTTTTAGATTCTCTTTTTACACATGGATTTGACTGTTTGAATACTATTTGTCAAAAGAATATTCTTTCTCTGTTGAGTTACCTTTGTTCTTTGTTAAAGACCAGTTGTATTTGTGTGGGTTTATGGTCCCTATTTTGTTCCTTTGAGCTATTTTTTCTTATTTTTCTAGTACCCTGCTGTCTTGATTACTGTCGCTTTATAGTAAATTTAGAAATTCTTTTGTGTCAGTGTTTCAACTTAGTTCTTCAGTATTGTGTTGGTTATTTGGGATCTTCTGCTTTTTCGTTTCAGAAAAAAATTTGTTGATAACTACAAAATTATTTGCTGGGATTTTATTAGAATTGCATTGACTCTATAAGTCACATTGAAAAGAATGAGGTATTATAATATTTTTTCTATCCAGGAACATGTAATATTATCTCCATTTATTTAGACTTTTTCCTTCTTCCATTAGTTTTGTAGAGTGGTGAAAGAGGACATCTTTACCTGTTTCCCATCTTAAAGGAAAGCACCTACTTTCACATTATTAAGTTGCCTTAGAATTTTCCATAGATTTTCTTTATTAAGTAAGGGCAGTTCCCCTCCTATAGTGTTATGTTTTTGAGAGCTTTTATCATGAATGAAATTTGGATTTTGCCAAATGCTGCGGTTTTTTTGCATATATTAATATAACATGGTTTTTCTTCTATAGTCTATTTTGTTATGTTGCATTGATATTTGGGTGTTGAGCCAACCTTGCATATATGGAATAAGTTCACCAGTCTTGATGTATAATCTTTTTTACACATTGTTGGTTTCAATTTTAAAGTATTTGTTGAGATCTAGGTCTCTGATTTTCTTTACTGATTTTTCTGCTTTCAATTTCATTTATTTCTGACCTAATTCTCATGATTTCTTTTCTCTGCCTGCTTTATATTTATATTGGTCTGATTTCACTAATTTCCTAAGGTGGGAGCTTAGTTGTTTTATATCTTTTGTCTTAGCAACTTTCAAATATACAAAAATATTTTAGTAACTATACTCACCATGCTGTAAATTATATCCACAAGGTTTGCTTTATAATTGGAAGTTTGTATCTTTTGATCACCTTTTCCCCAGGGATTTTTAATTCTGAAAGTAGTCCACACCATTCTCCAGCATTTTTGTACGTCATCCATTTCACAGTACTTTCATTACACCAACACTAGGAACTAATACATATTTTGGTACCAGAAAGTACCACTGCAATAAATATCTTTTAAAAGTGTGGAAATGGGTTTGGAATTATGTAATGAGCAGAGCCTGAGTTTTGAGGTACATGACAGAAAAAGCTTATACTGCTTTCAAAAGACTGTTGGTAGAAATACAGATGTTAAAGGTGATTCTAGGGAGGACTCAGGAAAGAAAAAGAACAAGGAATATATATATCACCAATATCACCAAGAAAAAAAGCTGCCAAAAATAAGAACATCAAAGGTTCTGCAGAGGCACTAAGAGAAATAAAAATATCACAGATACAGGAAGAAAAGTGATCCTTCTTATAAAGCAACAGAAACTTGGCTGAATTATATTCTACTGTTGAGTGGAAAGCGAAACTTTTAAGCAATGAGCTTGGATATTTAGTGGTGATTTTCTAAGCAAATTGTGGAAGATGGGGTCAGTAAAATGCAAGAGGAAAGAGATGAACAGAGGGAGAAAATGTTCAGTTAAAAAAGAACCAGCATTTGATGATTTGGGAAATTCTTGTGCTACTCAAGATATGCTTTAGAACTGGGACTAAGGGTGTGACCAGAAAACTTTCCCTGAAGAGACAAGGTCTGTGACTCCAGGAGTCAGGTAGCCCTCTGTAGAAACACTGCTAGTATGGATCACAGGAGACATTCAGAAAGAAATAAAGGATGTTGTCACATTTGGTATTCTATAAATAGGAAACAGGTTGACCAGAAATTGTCTGTTGCTGCAGGAGAGGTTGGCTCACCTTCCCTGATGGCAGTTCAAAGACCAGCAGGGCCCCCAAGGGCCCAGAGGGTAAGTAGAGACAGAGAACTATTATCAGGTCTTGAAGCCCAAGAAACTTTTATTTCTGTGTTTTGGAATTTTTTCCTTCCAATTTCTTCCTTTTGGAATGAGATTATTTATCTATGCCTATATGACTACTGTATTTTGAAAGCAGATACACTGTTTTCTCAGGTTAAAGATAAGAGGATAAAGAGGAATGTTGCCTCCTTAGGAAAGACCAGATACAGGATCTCAGATATATCTTGTTTACAATCTGATATCTGGGACATTTTGAGTTGGGGGTAATTTGATGAGATTTTGGACTTAGTGTTGACACTGAATGTTTATCTTCAAGAATTTATGAAGATGTTGAGATGGACAGAAGATATTTTTCATATGCTAAAGACATGAATTTTAGATGATGGAGAGCAGACTGAGTTTGAACTACATCGGATAATTGAATATGCTGCCAAGTGTTGCTAGAAACCATCAGAAGACAGGGAAAGGCAAAGAAGGCATCCTTTTCTAGAGCTTCCAGATAGAGGATGGCCCTATTGGTACCTTGACTTCAGACTTCCAACACTATGAGAAAAAATCATGTCTTAGCACATCAGGAGTACAAGTTACAAAAGAAAAAAATGATAATTGGAATCACAAAGATCAAAAACTTCCACTTGTCAAGACAGTAATGAGAACACAAAGACAATTCACTGATGGATAGAAAACATATATCTGAAAAAGAACTTATATCCTGTAGGTAAATGAGTAAATCAGGCTTTTTATACCACTAGCTTCTGTGGCTACCAACTGAGGCCTTGATTGTGTCAATGTAGATGGTGCTTGGTTGCATGAGCAGGGGGCACACACACCCGCAGTTGTGAACACCAAAGAGCATGGGTGTACACATGTGTAAGTGTGCACACCTGAGTCTAGAAGCAGGGATGGAAGTGGCAGCAATACTACTGCTGGCACAATGACCAGTGGCACAACTACAGAGGAAGCAAGAGAAAGAATGTGAAGATATGTGGGAGGTTGAAAGGCTTGGTTGCCTGCCTGCCTCCCAGCCCCCTTGCCCATGCCTGCTTCCCTGCCCTACCCTGCATATCCTAAGCATACAAAAACAGTATAACTCAAAAGGAAGATAACTGAATTCTTAAGAGAGAGAGAGAGAGAGAGATAGAAAGAAATACAGAAGGTAAACAGAATATGAAAAGATGCTCAACACCACTGTGTTATGGAACACTGGTGTCAATTTTCCCCAGTCAAAAGAAGGAAGCAGAATTTGGAGGAAGAGGAAAATGGTTTTAGTTTGTCAGCAAAGTGAGTAGGGCAGCTTCATGTCTCAAAAGTCACTGTCTTGTCCTTTGGAAGTGATCAGGGGCATTTATAACAAGGGAGTTGAAAAAAAAAAAGAGGTGAGCAAAGGTCTGGGTGTCCTTGAAATGGAGCCATCCTGGAGACTCAGACTGGCGCCAGTTTGTTTCGCTAACCCTGGTGCTCTCAATCTTCAACATTCCTTTCTGGCTATCTGTGAGAGGAAGAGGCTGTGAATCAAACAAAGGTTGTTAATTCTAAAGGGTAGGGGTACTTATCTGAGGGTGCTACATTCAGGCTGGGGCCAGCTTGCTTTGTTAACCCCTGGTGTTCCACAATTAGGCATAACCTTTTAACAATGCATCAACTGGACAGCAGAAAAATGCAAAAGAGAAAAAATGAGATGCTGCTACACCCCTATCAGAATGGCTAAAATGAAATGCACACCGAGCAGTTCTGGTGAGAATGTAGAGAACCACAACTCCCATTCGTTGCTACTGGGATCACTCTGCTCATACACCATCCCTTGCTTTCTTTCTCTTAACAGCACTTTTCATTAGCTTAGAGCTGTCTTATGCACAATTCTGTGTCTAAAATCTGCTCCCCTTTATTGTCTATCTCCCTCAATATAGACAGCATGAAGTCAGTGATTTGGTTTACCGGGTCACCATTCTCTCAACTCAGCATCAATAAGGATGGCACAAAGTCGACATTCAATATATACTTGATGAAAAGCAAGGAGCTGCAGAAAGAAAAGATGCTGATATAAATGGGTATATGGAGGCCAGACCAGCAGTCTACAGAAGGACAACCTGCTGGTATAAAAAAGATGAACTGAAACCACCAGGACGCTATATGGCATAATGCCAGCTTCAGCTATGCATTAGAATCACCAAGCTTTGCAAAGTCCTGATTCTAGATTACACCAAACTAATGAAATCTGGATCTCTGAGGATGGGACTCATTTCTCTAACCATTAAAGGCTGAGAACCACCAAGGAAACCTACACCTTAGAGCTGGAAACGTCTCACTGTAAATCTTGGGCAAGTTATTAACCTCCCTCAGTCCCCAAATTCTCATCTATAAAAGAGAAACAAACAGATACCACCGAGTTCCTCTAAGAATGGGATTAAATATAAAGCTCTCAGTAAATGTTAATTTTCCTCCTCAGGGCAAACTTGATGGAATCTTCATTGCTAAGTGTGAGAAATGCTAATTCAATCATCAATTCATATCTTTCATTGTTACCTGATTAGACTGAACATTTGCATGGAGGAAGTTCAGAAATGCCAATTATTTTTCACTTCCCTGATGATAAGATTGCTGCCTGAAGGGATGTCTATTTTAAATCTATGAGTAACTAAACTAGAGAGGGAAATATAGCTGATTATTTATGATTCTCAAACCTGGGTGCAGATTACAGTCACCTAAGAAGCTTTTTCAAAAAACCAATAGAAACTGTTCAGACTTTGCCCAGGCCAATTAAATGAGAACTTCTGGTAGGTCCAGAGCTTCAGTACATTTTTAAAAAGCAAACTGGTGATCTAAAATGCCCTGATTTTAACTCACGATAGCCCATGCTAACTGCACATCCAAGTCACTCAGAAAGCTCTTAAAAACAGAATGATTCCAGAACCCTGCCATGGACTTACTGATTCAGAACCTATGAATGTAGATTCTAATTTTGCAAGGCATCATAAAACTTCCCCTCATGATTCTGAGGCAAACCCACTTGTAATCACTACTTTAAATCATGCATTTACACACCCCATTGTGTGCCAGCAAAAGCCATTTAGAATTTTCACTGGCCGCCCATGCCAAGCCTGCCTAGTTGCCAAGCCTGCCTCCTTGCTGTGATCAGTAACTGATACAACATATCACAGTAAATGTCAATCTTCCAGATCTTTTCAGAGCATTTTCAAGTGCAGCCCATTGACCCCATCATTTGCCATATGCTGTGCTCACCACCAGCTAGGCAGGCCATTGTCTGTCTAACCAAATCTTACTATATAGGGTAAATGATTTTGTCAGGTTTTTTCCTCCATTTGGCCTGTATAATCAGCACCTGGGGTACTGCATCTTTCCTGTGATGTTTGGTCCAGCAGGAGTGCACATGTGTGAATGTGCACACCTGGGCCTAGAACAGAGGAGATAAAGGATTACAATAGAAAGTCAGAGTATGCAGAGATAAGCAGCAGCACAAGACAGAACATGAGAAAGTGCAGAAGAATGAGAGAACACCAGAGAGAGTCCAGAGAAAGAGTGTGAAAATTCTTGGGGAGTGAGGGTGTTCCTCAGTCTTCCTGCACCTCCAGCCCTAACCTACACTGTCTTATGTGCCTGTGTAACTGCTGGAACCAATAAGGAACCTACGCAGATTGGTGAGTCTGATGCCTGTGCACTATATTTGGTGTCAGGATCAGGCTGCTTGCCATGGCAGTTAGCGATCAAGGTGCTTTACATTGCAATTGGTGACCAGGATGAGACAGTTACCCAACACACTAATAAGCAGCAGATCTGGGAATGATAAAACAGAATCACATTATTGCCCAAGGCTAAATTCCCCATAAGTAGTATACAATGCCATGGCCAATGAAACAAGCATCACTGATCAGATGAATCTAAATGAAATCTGAGTTGGTTTCTGCACCAGGACACAAACTGTTCTGTTTGCTTTCCCCAGAGAGATAATAAAAGCATAGGAAACAAAGGTGATCTCTAAGCAGAAAGAGTGCTATGCAAGTTTCAGACTCTATGGAAACCCTATAAGAGATCCTTTGAGGCTTAAAAGGAGCCTTTAAATCAGTACACATTCCACCATCCTGCACTATCAGGCAGCTAACAGCAGCATTCAAACAACCAGTACTATTTCAAGCATATTACATATATTAATCCATGTGCTCTTCACAATAACCAGACAGGAACCATTATTTTTCCCACTTCATGGATAAAGACATGAAAATATGTAAAGGTTCAATGATTTGCCTAACGTCATAGAACTAGCAAGTGGCAGTTTTTCTAACCCAGGTGAATGTGCTATAGAATATTATCTAACTATAACAATGGTGATGAGTGATGTTCAAGCAGTCTTTTAAAAAATGTTTATATCTACAACAGAAACTGGAAATAAGACTGTGCTTTGGGAAAGTTACTTGTAGGGTAAATGAGTTTTCAGGGCTTTTCATAGCTTGCCACCACTGGCCCCTATGGCCAGTACCTGTGATATTGTGCCCTCCTCATGATAGTACATACCTAGCCCAGTCGCTGTGTAAGTGCATGTGTAAGTGTGTACATCTGGGTCTAGGATAAAAGGGCAGCATCACCATCAGAGAAAGAAGAGGAGAAGAACACAAGGAGAATGCCCAGGTGAATGCCAGAAAGAGCCCAAAGAAAGAGGATGAAGATACCTGGGAGGCTGGACCTTGCCTGCCTCCCATTCCCCTGGCCTAATCTGCCTGCATAGCCTGCCTAATTGCCTGCCTCCTTGTCCCCTGCCCTGGCTTACCCTGCCTTTCTTGCCCTACATTATAAACCTCTCCAAGCCTATCTTTACATATTAAAAATAGGAATTATAATAGTACCTGACCCACAGAGTTGAAGAGAGGATTTAAATGTTTATGCTAATGATGTGATTTGAACTTGGCACTTTTGAAGAGCTGTCAATAACATCAGCCATTACTACTTGTGTTACGATATTATAGCTCAAGTAGTCAGGGGAAAATGACAAGCTGTTACACTGAAATTTTTGGATTTCCTGATCCTAGATCTATAGACTCTGTAGATTCCCAGTACATCAGATCCAATAAGAAATACAATAAAAAAGAGTTTCAAAAAATTACCACTGTGACAATCCCCCAGTCCATTCAATACAAGACCATAAATCAATCTTACAACGGAGAGCACTACTTGCTAGTTTTAGCAAACATTCTCAGTTATTAAGTTGTATAAATATAGCCACCCAGAGCCAGACTTCCAAAGAGAAGCAAACTACAGTTTGTCAAAACTACTGATTTGACAGCAGAAAATACCACATAAGATCATGTCAGGTGTGAATGCCTCAGGTCTCCTCAGTCACATTTGTATAAACAAAACAAAATAAGAACTCATACAGAAATAGGTAACACTCATTATGTGCATTACTAGGTAACACTCATGTGCATTACTACAGTAGTAAATGTTTTTAGTGCGTTACCTCATGTAATACTCACAATATCATTTAAAGATTGAACATTTCATTAGGAAATCACTCAAACTTATTGGTGGAGCTTTCTTTAAGTGTGTAACTATGTAGCCGAAGTGGATACTTAACACTGCTTGGCAGTCCAGTTTCATTTCCCTAGTTAGTTCACTTTTTCCTTCTCCAGAAATGCTGTATTTTATGTCTCTCTTCCAAGTTCCAATAATTCTCTTCTCCCCTGATGCCCTTATTTCTCAGCCAAGAATTGCCTTCACAGAGGGTCGCTTTTCCACTTTTCTACATCTGAACCCATTATCTCACCTTCCCCTCCAGTTACAATGGAATATGTAATCCTCTTCATTTCAAAGCTAATCACCACCTGTTTTGGGAACCCCTTTCCTCTCAGGTATTGACAGGGGTGATGTGATTAGTGAAGTCTGGCCCTCTCCTCACCTGATAACAGCATGCAGGACTTTCCCCAGCAATGTTCCCCTCTCTCATCTATATAAGCTCTCTCTTACTGGAATATAAATTTATTCTTCTTTGTTAAAAACAAAAATAAATTCTACTTGATCTTAAGGTTATTGCCTAAAGTTGTTGTCAAAATAATTAACATCCTCATAATTACTAAATCCATCTTAATTCACTATGGTTAATCACTACCCCCCTTCTCTGGCTTTGCCTCTTACTTGCATACCTAAGCTAATATCACCTAGTTCTTTACTATTTTTATCATGATGAGTCCAAAGATCTCTAGCACTGAGATCCCTCAGGATTTCAGACTTACATTTCCAATGACCTTTTTGACATCTCAGCTTAAAAATCTACTAAGTGACTTGTGTTATATATATTTTACCACAATTGAAAATTAAACCAATGGTGACTGACAGAAAAGAAAGGGGTGGAAAGATGCATAGATACATGGAGGGGGAAAAACAAGCATATAACTAGATGATAATGGCAGGATCTAGGTGGCTGGTATGTGGAGTTCATTGTAGAATTCTTTCTGACTATATTATGCATGTGTTGTGTGTTGGAAAATACCTACTATGCTAACATAATCAAAAATGTAATTATTGGTCCCAATTTCCAGAAATGAAACATACCCTCACCCAATGTTTTCCTATGGCATTACAGAGCAAGGCAAAAATTGTCTAGGCAAAAAGTCAGGGGTGGGCCTTGACTGGCTATCTCCCCTTTAGAATATAAAGTCCATGAAAGTAGACCCTTGCCTATCTTGTTCATCAATACTCCCAATTTCTAGGATTGTATGTGGCACAGAAGTGTTCAAAATAGCTGTTAACAATTGACAAATTAATGCTGCATCCTCCTAATCCCACAAGCCTCAGTGGTCCTTCAGTGAGAATAGAGTTTTTGGCCTCCAAACAATCCAGGTCGAGGCCAACAGTATCTTACTACAGGAATATGACTTCTTACACTCAAATTGTAGTCAGGCTCCTTAAGGAGAATTCAAGGACTTCCTTTACCACAGAGTAAATAAAGTGCTTCCTGTCCCCAAACCTGTCACACATGGGAACCACAACACATGTTACACTACAGCTGGGCGTCACACTGCCCGGGTTGATTCTCCCTTCAGGTTTCAGGAGACTCTGGCTTCACTCTGCCCAGGGCATGCTTGAAACCTCCAATGGGAGTCCAGCCCTTCTGATGTCTGGGCCCCTATTCCTCAAGGGCATCTTCCTCTGGGGAGGGAGTGGACCCAAGTCTACCCATTCTCACCACAGATTAGTGACTTACCCTACCCTGGCCCACCTGCGTCCCCCTCCCCCACCCCAGGCATCTTCCCCCCCCCAGGCATCTTCCTCACCCGGTACAGGCCGGCCAGGTCCCAACTGTCCAGGCCTGCCCCCAGGCCACGCTGCCAGTTG
This sequence comes from Uropsilus gracilis, assembly GCA_004024945.1. Taxonomy (NCBI): domain Eukaryota; kingdom Metazoa; phylum Chordata; class Mammalia; order Eulipotyphla; family Talpidae; genus Uropsilus; species Uropsilus gracilis. The sequence goes on along the minus strand of PVHY01012293.1, from coordinate 21,105 downwards.
GGTTCGCGAGGGAACCTGTGGTCCCTGTTGGTCCCTGCTGGTCCTGCCGAGTCGCCCCTGTCCAATCCTGGTGGTGCCCGTGAGCCTGCGCACCAGTCTCACGATGAGCCACCGCCCTAAGCACCCGAACCAAAGGCTGCATTACCTCCCCTGCTGGTCCTCTGAGGTACTGCAGCGTCACCATGCTCCCTGTGGCAGATTCCGGTGGCAGCTGATTCACCATCCTGTGTGTGCTTCTCTTGGAGGGCTATTAACAGTGCTATTAATTCTTTAATCCACGTCCACCTCTTGAACCACTGATGACTGTGATCTCTAGGGATAGTTTCCTGGTTCACCCACCTCTAAGGCCCCTGCTGAGTGGCAGAGGAGCATGAACTTGGAGAGGGAAGAGGAAGGAATCCTGTAGGACGGTTTGCTGCCAGGCGGGTTTAAATAGTCTTAGCGTAAGCAGTGCGTAGTGTGTCTCTAATATAGATATCACCTTAATGCCTGGAACCCCATTGTTTTTCTCTTCTTTTGGTGAAAACAGCTTTCTTCATCTGGTTCTGACAAGAACCGCTCTGGAGGGTCTAGATCCCTTGAAATCAGGAGGAAACCTGCCTCAGACCACAGCCTTCAGTAGTAGCCCAAGCAGGGAGCCATGATCTGAACGAGGTTTAAACCAAAACATCACTCTCAGAGGTCCAGGCTTGGAAGGGTTAACTTCCTCTGTAGAGTAAGTAGTCTCCTTCTCCAGAAACCTCATCGTGTGTCCGTTCCCCCCCCTCCCCCCGCCCCCGCCGCCAAGAAATCCTCTAGAGGAGTCACAGCAGTGCCAGGGAAAGATTCCTCCTTAAGCCCGGGGACTGAAATGATGTGAAATATAATAAATAAAATTTGAAAAAAAAAAAGAAGATGGACCACTGCCTGGTGTTCTTTTGTTTCTCACCGTGTCTAACCTCAGAACTCTGCACAGAGGGGCCACTCACACACATGAGCAGTGTGAATGAGTTGAGATGTTACTTGTTGCGTCCCTACATGACTTTTCTGGGGACCCACAATGAGAAGAATTCCCACCCACAGCATCAAAAAATTCTTGGATGGAGATGAAATGGACTCTTGGTGGGAATGGGCCCTGGGTTCTCATCCTAAACCCCAGCCTCCTGCTAGATCACATGAACCACACTATGGCCCGAGAGGCCACTGACCCAGAAGGTTCTTCTTGACTGCTTGTGCTTTTAGCACTGAAAAAATCAGAGAGCTGTAAAGTATAGTGCCTTGTCAAGATCTCTGGGGGCTTTCGAAATACTAGTGTCTCACAGTTAGTACAGGGAGTTTTGCAGGCCTAGAAAAACGTCTCTGCTATTGAATGGTTGGTGACTTTAGGCAAGTTACTTCCCACATACTGTTTAATGAAACAATCATTAAGTGTTTCATTAAGTGTTTAATGAAACAATCGACAGAAGCACTATCTTTCACTCTTCGTTTCTCTCTAATCAGGGGATTCCCTGTAGTCCCGGTCTCTGTCCTGTTGTGGATGAGGTTAGATACCTGTCACAGGTTTGACCAAATGTGTTCATGCACCGTACCATCATCCTAAAAGCAGATCAGGCTGCTAACATTCTTCTTGGTCCCATGACTCAATCTCACAAAACTTTTCACCTTGTTCCTCAGTGCACGTGTCCCCTCATGCCTCCAGGTCCTCAGAGAACCTCTCTATTGCCAGAGAAGCTCTCTATTGCCTTCTCCTTGCTGATCCCACATACTGCCTCTTTCTGTCCTGCTTCATCTAAGTAGATCCCTGGGAAATCATAGTGCCCAGCATGAAGACATAATATTGATTCTGAAATCCCTCTAGATACCCCACTCTCTCTGGGTTGGGTGCTGGGGGACAAATGTCTACTCCTCCCATCTTCCCCTTTCCAGTGTAATAACTTACTGCCAAATGACCTTTCATCCCAACCATGGGTCTCTAGGCACAGAGGATCCAGAACATAGTAGATCGCTCACACCCAGGACTTCAGGAGCCAACATTATTTCTTCACAATCCCAAAAACCCGCATGCAAGTTCAGGGCTTAGGACCAGGAAAGAGCAGATAACTAAGAACAAGAAACTGACAGGAAAGACAACTGATCATTTCAGTGACCACCTGCCACAACCTCCACCAAGGGTCAGGCCTCAACCTTGCACAGTCTGGTTTATTTTCAGATGGAGTTCTTCACACCCAGCACCACCAAGTGTGCGCTGATGAGGACCATAAGCTTGAAAAAACTGCAGGCCTTTTTGTGTGCTACTTTCCCTCTGCTCAGCTTTGAGACACTTCACATGAAAGACTACAAAAATAAATTGTTGGAAGTTCAACACCAATAAAAATCTCAGTGGAGGCTGAAAATTATTTTATTTAAAGAGCAAAAGGACATGCACTTACCTTGTTGTGAATTCTCAGCTGCCTGATCCTGAGCCTGGCACATGCAAATATTAATTGATTGACCATTCGTTGGCTGCCTACCCATGTGCAAAATGTCAATTAGCCCATTGCTCTGCATGCATGTACCATAAAGAGAGAGGACCCTTAATTTTTGATGGGAGTCAACAGTTCAGTTATCCAGAGACACTAACAAACTCCTGTACATAAATGCCCTGCTTTCTACTTCCAGCTATATTTATTACCAGTAAAACAATGATGTGGCAGGAAAAAATAAACCAACTGTACTCTACCAACCTCTAAGAAAGGAATGAGATTCATACTTCCCAGTCCTCATCAGTGATCATTTGACCTATGTCTTGGCCCTGTATTCAGCAAGAATACAGACGATGCCATCTTGTTGATTTTTACTAACAGAGCAGAACAGCCCAATACAGACAACAACTTCATTTCTTTCCAATTGCAATGCCCAGGTGCATTTATTTTCTGCGCCCCTTATTATACAATCTTGGACCCTGCCTCTCTCTAACTTTGAATGGCCAGAACAGCTCCATATCAACATAAAATACCCTCTGACTTCTTGTCTTAATGTTAGACTCTCTCCACCTAAAGTCAGGATTACCTTGGGCTAGAAATGGGCATGGGAAGTGGACACACCAGTTTCTCCCTTCCCACCAGCTTCATACCTACAGCCTACCTGCCAGACTCAGCCCCTGACTTAGGTAAACTCTGCAGATAAACTCCCGTACTGGGTTCTCTGAATTTGACAGATATTTTGAGCTGACTATCCTGGAGTGAAGCTTGTGGTTTCCAAAAAAAATTCCTGTGTGAATTTTCAAGTGCAACTTCATTGCCTGGGTGATGTTGCCTTTAGCCACCTGTTGCAATGTCTTACCTGTGTTCCTGCATTCCACTTGCCTATTCCATATATACAAGGTTATATATGTATACGTGTATAAAGTTTGTGGTATAAACAAAGGCATGAGACAAATAGGGAGGTAAAAGCCCAAATGCAGGCTTGATTTTGTGTCCCAAGGGGTTTCTCAAATTGAACTCAATTTGCATAACTTATCAGTTACAGGCAGGTGCCTTTTTGTGATTCTTGACTGTGCCCCCTCAGTGTGAGCTAAAACTCTAGTTCTCTCTCTCTCTCTCTCTCTCTCTCTCTCTCTCTCTCTCTCTCTCTCTCTGTGTGTGTGTGTGTGTGTGTGTTTGGGTATACATCCCTCCTGCATGTTTTATGGCATCTCCTGGCTATGCCTCACTTGACTGTAAGAAGGTCTTACATGTCCTTACCTTACCAATAGTGTTTACTCCTTACCAAGGGTATGACTTTTGGGACAGTTACTGTCTCCTTGCTGTCCTACCAGGCATGTTGTTTCAGACATCACCCTTCACTTTTTGTCCTATGTCTCCCCAAATTGTAGAAGACACATGACAAATCTTGTGAATTATTTTTTTAAATAACCCTCTCACACAGGCTATGAGGATGTAACCCCTTTCCACCTTTCCCTTCCCCCAAAAGGGAAACCCCATGTGGGAGGACAACTCTCTTTAGAGGAGTCTTCCATTCTTACTTCTTTACCCTTTACACCCTTATATCTTATGAGTGGGTGATCAGCCATGCTGCAGACTTGCTAGAGGAGGTGGCCTTACAGCAAGAGTAGATGTTAACAGAAGGAAGGAGGGGAATGTGCTCTCTAGTAGTGTTGGTCACAGAGAAGCATAAGCTAGAAGGTGAAAGAATGTGTATATTCAAGGGTTTTCCAAGGAACCTTATATGACTGCATGAGATGAGAAGTTTTAGACATGGTCAAAGACTGGAATTGGAAAACTGAGTTGTAACCAGATCCCAAAATGTTTTTCATGCTATTCTATAAAATGTGAACATTGTTATCCAGGGTTAGCCATGAAAGGGTCATGCATGCTTTAATCATTCTTAACATACTGTCATTGAGTGCTGTGGAGAGGTATGACGAAAGTGAAGGCTTCCTTGGTATGAGTTAAAAGCATCAGTAAGCAATGTTCAGAGAACCCTACAAGCAAGGTAAAAGAATTCTTTCTCTTTTTTTCTATTTCTCAAAGTCTTTTTAACACAATCTTGAAATCCATTTATTTTCCTTAGTTTGTCAAGACCTTAGGGAGGCATCATGATTAGAAGAGAATGGCAGGGATTTTATTCCAGTGCTTACTTTATTTCTTTTTAAAAATATATTAAATAATTTATTTATATATAAATTTCACATCTTGTGATCTCTGGGGCTCAACCCCCTGACCCCAAGCGTCCCCACCCTGTCCCGCCCCAAGTTGTATACTTTAATTTGGTTGTTGGCTTGTTTTGAGTTTTCTTCATGGTTTTTTGTTTCTTTCCCATGTTCCATATAATACTGAAACCATCTGGTTTCTGTCTTTTTATTTTTGACTTGTTTCTACTAATATGATTTCTTCTAAGTTCATCCATGTTATCATAAAATCATCCAATTTGTCATTTTTACTTGATGAGGAATATTCCAGACGAGATCCGGCGCATTCAGGGTGGTATGGCCGTAGACTGATGAGGAATATTCCATTGTGTATATATACCACATCTTTTTCATCCAGTCATCTGTTTTGGGACATTTTGGTTGCTTCCCTGTCCTTGCAATTATAAATAGTGCTATAATAAATGTCCAAGCACAGGTGTCACTTTGTACAAGCATTGAAGTCTCCTTTGGGTAGATTCCCAAGAGAGCAATTGCTGGGTCATATGGTAGTTCCACTTTCATTAATTTGAGGGCCCTCCAAACAGCTTTCCATAGAGATGGGACCAGTTTACATTCCCACCAGCAGTGTAAGAGTGTTCCCTTCTCTCCACATCCTCACCAGCACTTGTTGCCCGTTTTTTGGATGTGGGCCATTCTTACTGGTGTAAGGTGATATTTCATTGTGGATTTGCATTTCCTTATTGCTAGTGACATTGGGCAATCTTTCATGTGCCTGTTGGCCATTAGTATTTCCTTTTTGGAGAAGTGTCTTTTTAGTTCTCCCCATTTTTTAACTGGGTTTTTTGCTTTGTTTTTGTTAAGTTGTGTGAGTTCTTTGTGCATCTACGTTATTAAACTCTTATCACTCTTGTGGAGGGCAAAAATTTTTTCCCATTTGATTGGGCTTCTTTTAGTTTTATCTGTTGTCTCTTTTGCTGTACAGAAGCTTTTTAGTTTGATGTAGTCCAATCTGTTCATTTTTTCCTTCATTTTTTTGCCATCTGTAGATGTGTCCAGAAAGTAATTTCTGAATTGTACTTCATGAAGGGTTTTTCCCAAGTTTTCTTCTATGTATGTTATGATTTCAGGTCTGACATTTAATTTAAGTCTTTTATCCATTTTGAGTTGGTTTTTGTACAAGGTGTGAGGATGTTGAAGTGGTCCAATTTTTTGCAGGTCTTAGTCCAATTTTTCCAGCACAATTTATTGAAGAGGCTATCTTTGTTCCAATGTAAGTTTTCCCCTCCTTTGTCAAAGATTAGTTGACTATATATGTGTGGTTTCATTTCCAGGCACTCAATTCTGATCCATTGGTCTGATTGTCTGTTCTTGTACTGTGTTGTTTGAATTATTATGGCTTTGTAGTATAACTTGAAGTCTGGAATAGTTAGGCCTCCATTCTCCTTTTTGGCCAGGAGGCTTTTTTATATTCGAGGTCATTTATTATTCCATATGAACTTCTGTAATTTTTTTTCTCTCTCTTTAAAGAATGTCATTGGAATTTTTATAGGGATTGCATTGACTCTATAGATTGCTTTTGGAAGGATGGCCACTTTGATTATGTTAATTCTTCTAATCCATGAGCAGGGTATGTCTTTCCATTTCCTTATGTCTTCTTCTATCTCTTTTAGCAGCGTTTTAAAGTTTTCTTTGTATAGATCTTTCACGTGTTTTGTTAGGTTTATTCCCAGGTATTTAATTGTTTTTGGTGAAATGGTAAATGGAATGGCTTTTTTAATTTCTTCTTCTTCTTCTTGGCTTTTTGCATATAGGAAAGCTACTGACTTCTGTGTGTTGGTTTTGTATCCAGCTACCTTATAAAACTGGTTTATTACTTCAAGTAATTTTTCTGTGGATTTGTTTGGGTTCTCTATATAGAGAATCATGTCATCTGCATATAATGATAACTTAAGTTCTTTTTTCCTATTTGTATCCCTTTTATGTCTTTCTCTTGCCTTATTGCCCTAACTAAAACTTCCAGTACAGTGTTAAAAAGTAGTGGAGAGAGTGGGCATCCTTGCCTTGTTCCAGATCTTAATATGAATGATTTTAGTTTTTCCCAATTTAGGATGATGTTTGCCACAGACTTGTCATAGATTGCTTTTATTATGTTGAGGTATGTTCCTTTAATCCCCAGTTTTTCAAGAGCTTTTATCATGAATGCATGCTGGACTTTGTCGAATGCTTTCTCTGCATCTATTGATATGATCATGTGGCTTTTGTTTTTCTCTTTGTTGATGTGGTGTATTATGTTAATTGATTTCTGTATGTTGAACCATCCTTGTGCCCCTGGGATAAATCCCACTTGGTCATGGTGAATAATGCTTTTTAGAATTGTTGGATTTGATTTGCCAGGATTTTGTTTAAAAGTTTTGTGTCTGTTTGTATTAGGGAAATTGGTCTGTAGTTTTCTTTCTTGGTGCTGTCCTTATTTGGTTTTGGTATGAGTGTGATGTTTGCTTCATAGAATGTGTTTACAATTTTCCTTCTTTCTCAATTTTTTGGAAAAGTTTTAGTAGTGCAGGTGTTATTTCATCTTTGAATGTCTGGTAGAATTCATTAATAAAACAATCTGGTCCTGGGCTCTTGTTTTTAGGTAGAGTTTTGATGACTGCTTCTATATTTTGTTGCTTGTAATTGGTTTGTTTAAGTTCTCTATATCGTCTTTGCTCAATTTGCAGTAGCTGTATCTTTCTAAGAATCTGTCCATCTCATTCAGGTTGTATTTATTTCCATATAATTGTTCATAGTAATCTCTTATTATGCTTTGGATTTCTTTTGTGTCTGTTGTAATTTCTCCTCTCTCATTTGTAATCCTGTTTATTTAAATTTTCTCTCTTCTTTCCTTTGTGAGCTTTACAAGAGGTTTCTCAATTTTATTTATTTTCAAAGAGCCAGCTTTTGATTTTGTTGATCTTCTAGATAGTCTTTTTGATTTCTAGGTTATTTCTTCTTTCATTTTTATTATTTCTTGTCTTCTGCTGGGTTTTGGGTTTTTTTTTTCTCTTTTCCTAATTTTTCAATTTGGAAGATAAGGTTATTTTTCTTGCTTTTTGATATGGGCCTGTATTGCTATGAACCTTCCTCTTAGATATGCTTTTGCTGTATCCCAGACATTTTGGAATGCTGTGTCTTCTTTGTCGTTTGTTTCGAAGTAGGTTTTAATTTCTTTAATTTCTTCAATTACCCATTCTTCATTTAGTAGCATGTTGTTCAGTCTCCAAGTGTTGGATGCTCTTCTTGCTTTCTTTTCATTGTTGATTTCTAGGTTGATACCTTTATGATCTGAGAAGAAAATTTGTATTATTTGCCTTGTGGCCTAGTATGTGGTCAATTTTAGAGAATGATCCATGTGCATTTGAGAAAAAAGTGTAATATTTTCCTTGTGGGTGTAGTATTCTGTAGATGTCTATTAGTTCCATTTTTGTCTAGGTCTCCTTTTAAGGCTTTTATGTCCTTGTGTAGCTTTTGTTTTTTTGATCTGTCCTTTGTTGAGTCTGGGGTGTTACATAAGTATTTTCACCAATATTTGTTTTCAGTTCTCTTAGTAGCTGCGTTATGAGTCTTGGTGCACCCTCACTTGGTGAGTATATATTGATGATTGTTATGTCTTTTTGATGGGTTGACCCTTGAACCATTAGGTAGTGACCTTCTTTATCCTTTTTCACTTTTTTATTTTGAAATCTGCTTTATCTGCTATAAGAATGGCTACCCCTGCCTTTTTAGGGGGGGACATTTGATTGTAGAGTTGTTTTTCCATCCTTTCACCTTCAATCTATGTTTATCTTTTGAGATCAGATGTGTTTCTTGGAGGCAGCAGAATGTTGGGTTCTGTCTTTCAATCCAGTCTGCAACTCTGTGTCTTTTGACTGATGAGTTTGGCCCAATGACATTTAGAGTAATTATTGATGTTTGAGGTTCTAACATTGGATTCCTGGTGGTCATTTGGGGTTCAGTTTTAGTTTCTTCTTCTTGTGTTTTAATTATTCATTCTTTTTATTCTTCTACAGGTTTTGGTCTTAGGGCTTCTTGCAGGAGTTCTTGGAGTGGGGGGTTTGTGGTAGCAAATTTCTGGAGGCTTTGTTTGTCTGAGAAGGTTCTAATTTTTCCTTCATAAAGAAAGGGCAGTTTTGCTGGGTAGAGTATTCTTGGCTGGCACTTTTTGTCTTGGTGTGTTTTGAAGATGTGGCCCCATTCTCTCCTTGCATGGAGTGTCTCTTCTGAGAAATCTGAAGTCAGTCTAATGGGTTTTCTTTGTAGGTTATCTGTTTCTTTTCTCTTGTTCTCATAATTTTTTCTTTATCTTTGGCTCTTGAAAGTTTTACTGTGATTTGTCTTGCTGTGTTTTTTCCTTTTATTAAAGTAGTTTGGTGTCCTTTTTGCTTCCTGTATGTCTATTTTCATTTCTTCAGATTTGGGAAATTCTCCATTAGTTCATTGAAAAGTCTTTCGAATCCTATGTTTTTCTCTTCTTCTGGGATTCCAATTACTCTTATATTTGTTTTCTTTAGGGTATCTGACAGATCTTAGATTTTTTCTTCTGTCTTCTTACTTTGTTTTTCTCTCTCTTTTTCTTTTCTCATCCTCTCTGCTTCTGTGTTCTCTAGTGTGCTAATTCATTCTTCTGTTTCTTCTAATTGGATTTCTGGGTTTTCCCTGCATTTTTGAGCTCTTCTATTGCTCCTCTCAGAAACTGTATCTCATTCAACTTCTTATTTAAGGTTTCAATCTCATTCTTCTGTTCATGAATGATATTGCTCATTATGTTGCATTCTTTTTTATATTTTCTACTTCTCTTAGTTCATTGAAAGTTTCTGACCTCTTGCTTTCCCTCTTTTCACCATCTTCCCTCTTTTAATGCTTTTAACAAATAGATTCTGAATTCTTTGTCTGACATGTATAGCATTTCTTCCATGTCCTCCATGTTGGTTTCTGTAGATTGTTTATCCTTTGGTGGTGAGTTATTCTTCTTAGGGCTTGCTTGAGTATTTGTATTCTTCCTCCTTCTTGGATTTTCCCTTCGGACTTGCTCTACATATTGACTCACTGCTGTTCTAGAATTAGATGGCATGGTGAAGCCAATTAAGTTCTGGTTATTTTTGCCTTTGTGCTTTTGCTGCTGTGGTGGACATATCTTGTTTCCGTTGACTATTTTGGGGGACAAGTTCCTTTTCAGTCAGTGGATGTGGTGCATATATGTGGTTTCTATTGTATTATCTATCTTCTTTTTTCATTCTTTCCTTTCTTTTTGATTGATGATTTTAAATGTTCCTCAGTGCCCAAAAGCATGTGGCTTTATTTAGTGGTGTGTCTTGGGCTTGTCATATAAACCTTTTTGGTTGGGGTGTCTTGACAGACTTGGGTAGTTAGTGTTCTTGGTTCCATAGGATGCACCGTTGCTGCATAGCAGCACCAGAGCTTCCGGGTGCTGTGCTGTGAATAGCTTCTCCCGCTGAAGTTCCTGATGTTAAAACTCAGTCCTTGATAAACCTCAGTCCAAATGCGGGACCCTCCCTAACTCACAGGTGTGTTACCTCAGCAACAGGAGTTAGTCCTGTGTGACTGGGCCCTTTTCAGTGCTGTGCTGTGAGCAGTTTCTCCCACTGGAGTTCCCAGCTTACTTTGTTTCAACATCACTATTTTCCTGTACCCTCTGACAAATTATTGAACTTCTCTTAGTTTCATCTTGCTCACATATAAATGACCTTAGTATGGTATGAGTCAGAATAAACTAGATTAATGTGGTTCCAGAGGTGTAATCAGTTAGTACATCCATACTTATAAGAATAAACTAGATTTGCTGGTATAATAAGCATAACATAAATCTTAGTCACTTATAGTAGTAAAGGTTTAGTTCTAGCTCTCAGTGCGTATTCAATGTGGGTCATATTCAGGGTCTTTCATGTTCCTTGACTTCAAGACATAGACTGAGGTAGCACCTACCTATTCATACATTGTGATCTCTGCAGATGATGAAGAAAAAACTCTGGAGGCCCCTGCCCTGTGATTAAATGACTCAGCTCTGAAGTTAAGTGCATTATTTTTCTTTGGTTAAAACAAGTCACATGATTCCACTCTACCCCCAAAGGCCCTGTGTAACTACAACAATTACCTACCCCACCAGGCAAGGGTTAGGGTTAAATGTGGTTACCAACACGGAGTGCTTGGCACAGAGTTTGAAACCTAGCAGGTTCTGACAAAGCTCTTCTATAAAGACCAGCCTTTACCCACAGTTATAGTTAAGATCCAAATTCCTCATTAAAAACTTTAGGAAAGGATTGTATCTTCAACAATACTGGTTAGCCCCAGAAATTCTACTTCAAAGTTATGAAGGGAAATTAGAAAATTCCATGAATGAAAACCTGGTTGAGAAACATAAATGCAAAGAGATCAGATCGGAAAATTACTATCTTTGAGAAATAGACATGGGGACTCTCAAGGATAGAATCTGGAGGAAGGTAGTTGAGTACCTTAAGTGTGAGTTAGAAGACTTCTGGATGCCAATCAAACTGGCTTAGCATAAGTAGATTTATTGCCATAAGAAGTCCAGTCCAACTATAGGGCAAAGTTCCAGCTTGGTTAATTCAGCCACTCAATTTTATTAACAAAAAACAAGATTCTTTCCATCATTTTTTGCTTTTTTATCCACATTTGGCTTCATCTGATGGCTGGTTCCTCTCCAGATCACAGAAAGGCTGTCAGAGATTTCCATTGAGACAAATAAATAATTGCTTTGTGACAACTTCTCAAAAAGTTGCCTGGGGAACTTCTTGAAGTCTCTGCAAAATATCTATTTACATTTCACTGGATTAAATTTAAGCATTAGTCCCATCACACACACAAAAAGGAGTCACTCTTAAACCAATTGGCTCTTACCTAGCAGGAAGAAAGAAGAAAGGATGCTTTAAAAATAGTCTATAGTCTGCTCTGTACCCTCTGAGAACTGGCATATCTGACTTTATTTAGAGATTCCCAGACAGAAGTTTTCAACTTCTGATCGTTAACATGTTGGTATCAAGGAGATGGGATGACATTTTAGATCATGTCCATCAACAGAAGAGGAACATAGAAGACATGCCATGTCTCTCCCTCTCCTCTTCTCATCTGTCCACAGCCATAAGATATGTTTACATTCCTTCTGCACCTCCCTTTATATGTTGGAGCTTCACAATACAGCTATCTTCAGGGTTCATTCCACAGAATCTCTTGAAGATAACTCACATCATAGCATTGCTCTCAACCCTTAGTAACTACAACTGCTGCGATACAATTCAAGATGACCCCACCTTAGTGAAAATATATTTCTGGGATGTTTCCTATCCTGAGATATCCCTTACTCAACATGTACAGAACCAAACTGATCACCAAACATAAGAGCCTCGATATGGCCCACCTCAGTTGATGGGCTCACCTTTCCACTTATAATTAGCAGTGGTCTCCAAAGTGATCAGGTTAATTCTCTCTACTCTACATCACTCTTCCCTACCCCACAAACAAGAAAAACCTCATCAGTTCCTCCATTACCTCCCAGTCTCTTGCATACTCTGTCTGTATGCTGTCTCTGTTGCCTCCTTCCAGGTCTTTCAAGGCTTACATCACCCGTTACAGAGGAACACCTTACTACTTTATCTCAAACCTGCATGATTAATATTTCCTTCTTTGAAAATTTTGTTTTCTATACAACACTCATATCTAGTTTATCTTTAGATTATTCTCATTGCTTGCAGTGTTTGCATTTTGTCTCCTTCACAGGATGTAGCCCCCATGGGTAGTCACAATCCACATTCATCTTTATTCCCAGAGACTTGTCCAGAGCCTGCAATACAGTGAGTGCTTGATGAACATGTGTGAACCTGAAAGTGAGCCAGAAACATGTAGAGCTATTCCACTTTATTTCTTGTTTATTTTTCTCCATGATTGCTTAAAGCTTAAAGCTGTAGCAAAGATTTATGTAACTGACAGATAAATGTGTAATTTGTTTTTTAAAACATACTACAAGAGTCACAGTGTTGGCACTGACTATGAAGATAAGATATTGGGGAATTGTGTGCATTTAGACTTGAATCTAAGCATTCACTCTCAGTCAATGGATCTGTAATATTCTGTAGAAGTTGCCCTGCTAGTACATGGAGCAGCCATAGTATGGTTAAAGCAGAATTGGAAAGGACTTTTTTTTAATTAAACTTCTTTATTTTGCAATAATCATAAATTCATACAATTATAAGAAACAATACAGATGATCTCCTATACTCCTAAGTCAAAACTGATACAGTATCAAATCTAGTATATTGACATATAAAATTCATCCCTCTTATTCATATTTGTTTTATTTATCTGTACTTATTTGTGTTTGTGTGTGTGCATGTGTGTTAACTTCTATACAATGACATTGCATGGATAGGTATATACACCATAGTCAAGATACAGAATAGTTATTAGAGTTCTTCCTGTACCCTTTTATAAGCACAATCACATCCTTTTTGTCTCCCCTCAGCTCTTCTCCATCCTCTAAACCTCTAGTAACTGTGGATCTATTCTCTATTTCTATGACTCTCATTTCAAGAATGTTAAATAAATGGGATCTTACTGTGGAATCTTACTGTGATTGGCTTTGTCTCAACCTAATTCTTAAAAGATGATTGTATTGATATGTATTGACAGTTTATTGATATGTATTGATATATGTATTGTATATGTATTGATATATGTATTGATGGTTTATTCTTTCTGCTCCGGATGTACCATAGTTTATTTGACCATTCACTTGGTTGAATAACATGTAGATTGTTTCCAGGATTTGCTGTTTACAGATAAAGCTGTGATAAATATCCACACTCAGGTCTTTGTGTGAAGGTATTTCTGGTCCTCTGAAATAAATGTCTATGTGCAATTGCTGGTTAGTAGTGGTAATTCCATGTCTTTTTAAAAATTATCCAAATAATAATATATATATATTTCACATCATTGTGATCCCTGGGGGTCACCTACAAATTCCCATCCCTGGCCACTCCACCTGGTCCTCTACCCAGTTGTGTACTTTCATTTGGTTGTCTATATATTGGTGAAACCATTTGGTTTTGGTCTTTTTCCTTCTGACTTGTTTCTGCCAGCATGATCTCTTCTAGGTACATTCATGTTACCAAAAAATCATCAAATTAGTCATTTTTAATTGATGTGTACTAGTCCATTGTGTATATATTCTGCATCTTTTTCATCCAGTCCTCTGTCTTGGGGCATTTAGGTTGTTTCCATGTCCTTGCAATTACAAATAGTGCTCCAATAAACATCCGAGCACAGATGTCCCTTTGTACCCACACTGAGGTCTGTCTCCTTTGGGTAGATTCCCAGAAGAGTGATTGCTGGCTCAAATGGTAGCTCCATTTTCATTAGTTTGAGGGTCCTCCACACTGTTTTCCATAGTGTCTGGACTAGTTTACATTCCCACCAGCAGTGTAAAAGTGTTCCTTTCTGTCCACATCCACGCCAGCACTTGTTGTCTGTTTTTGAATGTGGTCCATTCTTGGTGTGAGGTGTTATCTCACTGTGATTTTGATTTGCATTTCCCTGATTGCTAGTGACATTGAACAGTTTTTCATATGCTTGTTGACCGTTTGAACTTCTTCTTTGGAGAAGAGTCTTTTTAGATCTTCTCCCCATTTTTAAACTGTTTTTTTTTTTGGGCTTTGTTTTTGTTAAGTTGTGTGAGTTCTTTGTGTATCTTTGTTATCAGACCATTATCACTTGTATGGAGGGCAAAAATATTTTCCCACTCGGTTAGGATTCTTTTTGTTTTTTCTGCTGTCTCTTTTGCTGTACAAAGCTTTTTAGTTTGATGTAATCCCAGCTGTTTACATTTTCCTTCATTTTTTGGCCATCTATAAATGTGACCAAAAATGGATTTCTGAATTGTAACTCATGAAGGGTTTTGCCCAAGTTTTCCTCTATGTATTCTATGGTTTCAGGTCTTATGTCCAAGTCTTTTATCCATTTTGAGTTAGTTTTTGTACATGGTGTGAGGATAAGAGACTGCAAAACTGCTTTTCCAAGTGATTGCACCATTTTATAGTCTCACTAGCAATGTAGGAGTGACCAGGTTCAACTTCATCAGCATTTGGTATTGTTCACTTTTTTTCTGAAATATATGTAGAGGTATCTTATTTTGCATTTCCCTAATAGTTAATAAGCATGACCATCTTTCCATATGCTTACTTGTCATCTATATGTCAATCTCAGTGAAACATTTATTCATGTCTCTTGCTATTTTCTAATTAGATTTTTTGGTTTTTTACTTTTTGATTTTGAACATTATTAATATGATCTGGATACTTGCTCTTTTTTGGATAGGCAGTTACAAAGTCTTTCTCCCAGTTTGAGATTTGTCTTTTAATCCTCTTGCTTTTCCACAAAGCAAATGAGCAATTTACCATTTTTTCCTTTTATGACTCATGCTTTTGTTGTCAAATCTAAGAACTCTTTGTCTAATACTAGATTCCAAATGTTTCCCCTATAAGTCTTATTGCTTCAGATTTAAGTTCATGATCCATTTTAAATCCATTTTTGTACAGGTTATAGCAACGATCTTTTTTTTCCCCTACAAAGGCTCAGTTGTTTCATAACCATTTGTTAAAAGGTTATTTTTTCTCTATTAAATTCCTCCTGTATTTTTGCTAAAAATCAGTGGGGATATTTATGTAGATCTATTTCTGTGCTCTTTTTTCTATTTCATCGATCTATCTGCCTATCCTTCTGCTAATACTACCATATTATCTTGATTACAGAACCTATATAATAAAGCCTTACTATTGGATACAGTTATTTCTCCCACTTTATTCTACTTTTCAAAATTATTTTAACTATTCTAAAGTCTGCACCTTTTCCAATAAATTTCAGAATATGTTTTATTTATATAGTGTACATTATATTAAAAACATAAGGTAAAATTTATGAAATGAATTTTGGGATCACAACTAAGTCCAACCCTCCATACCCTATCATTTTCTCAGGGACCCACAGACTTCGGTGCTTGTTGTAGAGCCTGTGGGTACATTCTCTGGACCAAGGATATCTAAGAGTGCTTGCGTGTGGTCACAGTCAAAAGAACAGCCACGTAGAAATTCTCAGGTTCTGCCTCGGGAAACTGTTCCACTTCCTCTGTTCACCTAAAATAATAAGCAACTTTTATTGAGAAACCTCACTGTTTGACCAGCAGCCTTCTCTAGACAGAACAGTTCAATTGTCTTAGTTCCCTTGGTGAATAAGATGATTAACAATTAACCTCATAAGAGAGAAATGGTTTATGAAGGAAACAGAAGGATTCATCACTTGTAATGGAAGGAAGATACACCAGTATACATGGAAAGACACATTCTAAGGAAAATGTAAGACGTACCAAAAGTAGAATCAGATAGATGCAGTATGAATCCTAACTAAGGGATCTTGGAAAAATTAAATAAGCTTTCTAAGTTTATTTAGTTAGAGGAACAAGAATATCTTATTAAAATAACTTAGAAAGATGATATGAAAATCAAAGTAAATAATGTATAGAAATTATTTATGTACTATCATTTTCTTATTGTCCAAAGGGACCAAATAAAGTTATTTGCTGTAGAGGTTAAAGGATACACTCCTCTATCCATAAACAAAGTCCTCTTTATACTCTCCCAAACTTCCTACTTCCAAGATGAAAGAGAAAATACATATAAAAGTCCTTAACATTTTGGAGGTTATGATTTGTTAGAGAATATAAAACATGACAGGAACTGATAAGAGCTGTTATTTGTTTGTTTGTTTTTATTTTTTCAAACAAGCAGGCAAGTTATCATTCTAAGTGTAGAGGTATCCAGATGTCCGGAACATATCTATGGGCTGAGGTACCTGAATGTCCAGAACATGTCTATGGGCTGCTCCATAGTGCCCAAGCTAAGAACTTCACCTTGGTCACTCACACCCACATGCCAGTCTTCTCTCAGCAGGGACTGTGACAAGGCTAGGTCTAATGACATCCCATCATCCATTTCTAAGGGGTGTTTAGTATGCCCTGGTTCCTGACACCTTAATCAAAAACCCCACCATTCCATACCTCATGTTAGGGCACAGATCTGACTGCCTTGTTCTTTTGTCTATATTGAACAAAAAATACCAGCATCGAACACATTAATAAAGTTGCATCATCTCACTGAATTAATGTCTCTATGATAAAAACACTTAATACCTATTGACCACATGAAAATACATTTGACATTTAGTGTTGTCTAACTTTTACTGTCATCTGAGAACAGCCTTAGGTGAGTTTCCTTATTGCCATTTGGCAGTAGGTTAGTTGACTCTTAGATAGTTTAAAAATCACTTGCTGTTGATCACCTGCTGAGTGAGTAGCTTCAAGCATGAGTCCCTCCATCTACAAGACTCTCACCACTTTCCTCTCTGCTGCCTCCCTCCAGGGATCTGTGTCTTTCCTGGGTATTTCATAAACACTGAAATTGCTGATTCTTAATTGCATCTCTGTGAATTCCCAGAGTATTGCTGATCCCATCTTCTCCTAGGAAAACCTTCTAGGAAGATTGCTCTCCACCTATAAGCCATTAAATGCTTGCACCACACTTCTGTGAACCTATCAGGCATTATTCCCAAAGTTGTCAGCATTCAGCTTTCTCATAAATTGGGTGCACTGTCTTCAAAGCCTCCATGCCATCCCCTCTATTAACTTTTTGCTTTTAATTTTAGATAAGAACCAGCCCTTTTGTCATATTTGAATTTCAAATATACACCCACCTTATTGGCTTGCCTAACACTGTCCTCTAAGAATCCAGGTCAATCATTTGTGGTGAAAATGTAGCCGGACACAATGGCATGACACTGAGTGAGCATGATTCAATATACTAAATCTTCATGACTCAATGCCTTAGTAGGTTTCTATGTGATGATGTATTTATGTGGAAGTTTCTGGAACATTCAGCATACTTTCTTTATACTAGAATGTATTGTAGGCACATCTAACTGTTACAAGAGTAGTATGAGGTTGGTTTCCTTATTAGTGTTTGAACCACCCACTCCCAGCTTCTAGTAGCATCCTATGTTCTTAATCAAAGAGCTCACTGTGTTGAGACACAGCAACTCAGCCAAAAGGACAGTACTTAGAACTCTTCTCTGAAATACAACTAGCCCAGGCACAGGCAGGGGGAAACTAAACAGAACTCAGCACTTCATAAGAAGTTCACCAAAAAGAGAGATCTGAGAGAAACACTTCACCCAGCCCAGTGCTGGAGGTTATAAGGGAGGACTCTGGCCACGTGGTTCATGGAACAGGAGACCTGCACTTGAATTCTAATTCTGCCATTTACTCGCTAAATGACACTAAGAAATCTCAAAGATGTCATCCCTAAAACAGGAATGATAATAGCTCTATCTCAAAGAGTTGTCGTAATGAAATATGGACCATGGTAAGTGACATGATGAGATGTGACATTCAGAGGACATATCCCCAGAGCACCACACAACCAATGTACACTAAAAATACTGCAACACTCAGTTCCCCTAGAAGATGTCAGTCTAGCCTCATTCTACCCACACAAAGTAATACCCACCTGAGGATACCATCATCTGGGTCCATAGCCTCCTCGAGGTCTTCCCATTCGCTTTCATTATCAAGGAACTCTTCTGGAGGCAAAGACTTTGAGAAATAATCCCAAGAACAGAACTGTGGCAAAGGAATGGTCTCTGAATCTGCCTCCAAACAGTCTCCACAGGGTAGTTGGCCTTCCATTGTAGAATGGACAGTAAGATAGGCTTCATTCATCATGGTAGGAGAAGGAACTTCAAGTAGATGGCACACTTCACTGTCTTCAACATCCCTGTCCAACTCAGGACTAGAAAACAGAAACTCATGTGTCTCCTGGTATCGATGAGAAATTTTTCTCCTTACCTTTCCTTGCCTATCAGGATGGTCAACATGACATCACAGGAGAGCTACCATGGCTCAACAATTCCTGCTAGAGACTGCTCGGGAACCAAGAAGAGATTAATGAATAAGGCATGACCCTTGGCCTTGAGGTGTCCCAAATTGAATGGAAGAATCAGTTTTAAAAGATGTTACAAAACAGGTAGCAAGTGCTAGGGTGAAGGCAGCACAGAATGCTTTGAGAGCTGGAGGAGCACCACACTGAGCTCAAGAGACGTTGGAGAACTTGCCGGAGAGGATGACATGGAAAGCAGAGCTATGAACCAGATAGAGCACTGAGTCTTCACTTGGAAAATAGTTGTGCAAACCTCTAGTGGGTTTATTAATGTTTATGGAACCTCAGTTTTCTCATCTGAAAAATGGAAGGTCAAAAATATATAGGAATTATTGGAATGCTTAAATAATTCTGATACAGTTAGCCAAGGCTCCCTGCACAAGATAAGTGCTCAGTAAAGGGAAATGTATTGCTACTTGATTATGATTACTTTACTAATGAAGAAATTAAATGGAAGGGGCCAAAGAGGGGGGTTGGATGTAATTCATGTAGGTGACTTTCAAAGCACTTTGTGCAAATATCCTGTCCTTTTGTGGGCAATGAAAAAGTGCCTATTTGGAGAGGCAGCCAGCTGGAATGACATTTACTCCCCATGTGACATAGGAAGCAGACAAAGGGTGAGACTCATTGTCTGGCAGTGAAGCTGCAGACATGAAGATGAAAGAATAATGTTTCTATAATGTGCCATAGATGCTTTGTGACTAGAAAAAGCAGTCCATACAGACAGCAGAGCGTTGTGCACTTCAAACATGCAGAAAGGATGCTCAGAAAATATCAGTTGCAAGTCTGGTTAGAGAGGATGAGTAGGAAAATCTAAGAGAAAAAAACACATAAATTTAGTTTATACCAAATACAGAAATCCTTGTTACCAGTTTCTTTCCCCAAACCCAATCACTAGGGTGTCTATACCTCATGCCCCATCCTCCCACCCCCCTTTCTAAAATTGCTTTTTCTCTTGAATTTAGCTCTGGCACCTCCCAAAATTACAAGTCTCCTTCCTCTAATACCCATAGAGCTAGTGATCCTCCCTTGTAGAGTCAGAGTGTCTGTTCCAACTTCAATTTTGCTCTCAAGAGACTCAAGTTATTTCTGCTCATGGCAGGATACATGTCAATGTGCATTGACATAATTATACGTACAATGGTGTGTATAAAAAGAGACTGTTCTACAGGACTAGATTAAAGAGGAATATTAAGAAAACAATATTTTAAAAATTGCCAAGAAAGTTGATTTTAAAAGTTGTTAAGATAGTTGAGATAAATTTGATTTTAAAACTTAAAAATTCTCGGCTGCATTGTATAAAAAATGCAAATTTTCTTGTAAACATAGACATGAAATACAGAGAAAATTTTGCCTAATAATGGAAAATCCAGCCTGCTTCCCAGGCCAACACAGTCCTCCAACAGCAGCCCTCTTCCTCCCTTCCTGCTGAGAATCAGCAGGTAAGGGTACCCTAGAACAGAGAACACCTGACTGCCCACACCTCAACTCCCACCACCGTCTTCCTCCAGCTTTTTTCAATAAGCTCTTTGCTCTTTGGGTTTGATCTGGGGCTCTAGCTACTGGATTTTCCAAGACAGAGACCCAGGGAGGTTATCAGTCTAAGAGGCAAAAGGCAAGGTAGTCAGACTTGTGGAGAGGGGGCTTGTGTTCCCTCCACCTCCAGGATGAAGTCTTGGCTATCAGCCAAGAAAGACATTCCTTGGGGATAGGATCTAGAATTTTCTTATAAGTGTGGGGAAAGGTGAGCAAGGAAAGAAGAGACTCATGAAAATCCCCAAGCGGAGACTATCTCATGGAAGAAACAAGCCTGGAGATCTAGGGAATTTGATAAGGACAGTGACTTTGATTGGCAGCTGAGCACACCAAAGTAAAACACCAAATTGCTTTATCCAGAACTTAAGGCCCACTCAGGCTCCTGAGGTTTATGCGGCAGGACTTGTCTAGAGCTTGTGAGATCAGATGCTCAGAACTCTCTGCTCATCCCCACTACATTTAACAGCCTCAGCTGCTCCCTGCCCTCACTTTCTCCCGACCAAACTGTCTGATGAAAGAAGCCATTTCTAGACAGACAAGACGAGAAGCTGGAGACCCCACCAGGGCTTCCTGCCCAGCTTCCTCCCCCGCACAAGCTGGCAGAAGCCTGGAACCAATCCCTGCCCCAAATTCTACAATTCTTTCGCAACTACTTTTAAAAAGTGGGATAATTGACCTAAAAAGTCAAAAAGTAGGATACCGACCAACACTGGACGACACTGTGCCCAATTTCCCTAGACAGCTGTTCTTCAGAGACTTTGGTTGCCAAAATGATGTCCTCCTTTCAGGAAGACAAGCCAAATGAGCAGACAGCACTTTAGGCCTGAAATACCAAGGGATTGTAGTTGCCCTCTTGGCTCGTACTGAACTCACAACAAAGTTCTGGTTTTATGTCTCTTTTTTTTTTTT
>PVHY01012292.1:0-45029 GCA_004024945.1 Uropsilus gracilis | reverse complement strand
GCCGGGCACGGTGGCTCGTGCTTGTAAGCTTCAGCCTATGAAGCGGCCGGGGCCAGGGATCGCGGTTCGAGTCCCGCCTGGGGCCCGTAGTGAGACCTGGTTCCAAAAAAACAGCTGGGCGTGGTGGCACACGCCTGTAATCCCAGCTACCTGGGAAGCTGAGGCTGGGGATGGCTTGAGTCTGTGGTACCCCGGGCAACGAGAGCCTGCGGTTCCACAGGCAAAAATAGCGACACCTAGTCTCAAAAAAAAAAAAAGAAAGTAAATTACAAGCTTTTTATGAATGTGTTCATTATATTCCACTGTTACTAGTATTTTTGTTATGTTATATCTGTTTGAGAGTTTGTTTTTCTGTCATTTTTTCCTAAATACCTTATTGTGTATTTTATTGCATAATCACTGTATACTTTTCAAAATTAGGAAATTGACATTGATATTATCACTGTTATCAACTCCACAAACCTCATTCACATTTTTTTGTCTAACAATGTCCTTTGTGACAAAAAAAGTCCTGAGTCAGGTGTTGTAGTTCTATCTCTTCAGTCTTTTTGATATGGAAACTTTCTTAGTCTCTCATTTATATTTTGACATTGACATTTTTAAAGAACATTGTCATTTTGTGAAATAGCTCTCAGTTTGGGTATTTTTAATGTTCTGTGATTTGATTTAAACTATTTTTTCATAATATGATAGAAATAATATTGGGTATCATATCTGAAGGAAACTGATGTTGAATTGCTCTGTAATATATATATGTATATCCACTTCTCAAACTATTATCTACTCAGTTTTAATATCTACTGATGATTCTTGCCTGAATCATTTATTACTATAATAATTTCCAAAAAATGAGTTCATTGTACTATCATCCCCTCTACACTTTTTAATTGGCTTTCAATGAAGAAGAATTTTTTTCCCTTCCTCTTTCACTCTTCCCTACCCTCTCCTTTCTCTTTCTCCTTTCTCTTTCTGTTATCACTGTAAATTCATTGTTTTATTTAGTGGATCATAATCTATCATCTCATCATTTATTTGGGTAGTCAGATTGTTCCATGATTGACCACTGGGACCCCCTATTTCTTTTTGACTTGACCCAATCATTCTTTGAACCCTTTCTTTCTGACACAGAGTTCTATTTCCATCTTGTGCTTCTGCTGTAGCATAAAATCAGCCATTTCTCTAGGTCTAAACCTACCAGCACGATTTGCCATTTCCCAAAAATACAGTCCCTCACCCAGCAACAGGGCACAGCCACAGAAAAGGAAGAGACCAACGGACTTAACATAGATCAGCAAACAACAAGGAGAGAGGAGTCTGTGTATACCAAGAGGGTGTCGGGGAGGGGGAGGCATTCCAACAACCATTTACCAGTGTTGTTAGAAATTTAAAGAATGAGGCCCGGGCACGGTGGCACATGCCTTTAATCGCAGCCTATGGAGTGAGGCCAGGACTAGGAATTGCTTGAGTCAGCAGGTTCGAGACCTGCCCGAGGGTTGGAGACCTGCCTGGGGCAACATAGCAAGACCTAGTCTCAAAAAATAGCTGGGTGTGGTGGCACATGCCTGTAATCCTAGCTATCTGGGAGGCTGAGGCTGGGGATTACTTGAGTCCGTGGTACCCTGGGCAACAAAGCGAGACCAAGTCTCAAAAAAAAAAAAGAAAAGAAAAGAAATTCAGAGCCGGGCACGGTGGCTCGTGCTTGTAAGCTTCAGCCTATGAAGCGGCAGGGGCTAGGGATCGCAGTTCGAGTCCCGCCTGGGGCCCGTAGTGAGACCTAGTTCCAAAAAAATAGCTGGGCATGGTGGTGCGTGCCTGTAATCCCAGGTACCTGGGAAGCTGAGGCTGGGGACTGCTTGAGTCTGTGGTACCCCGGGCAACGAGAGCCTGCGGTTCCACAGACAAAAATAGCAAGACCTAGTCTCAAAAAAAAAAAAAAAAAAAAAAAAAAAAAAAAAAAAAAAAAAAAAAAAAAAAAAAAAAAAAAAAAAAAAAAAAAAAAAAAAAAAAAAAAAAAAAAAAAAAAAAAGAAAAGAAATTCAAAGAATGAGTTAAAATTTTTTTTTTAAGTTCTAGATCTTTTTAGTAGAGAGTGGTATTTAGAAACAAAAAGCTGAGTATTTGGTGTTTTCATTGCTGTTAGACTCACTTCAGTGGACTAGCTGTAGCTATATAAACATACCCATACAAGGCTGGGCATGGTGGCGCATGCCTGTAAGCAGCAGCCTAGGAAGCCACGGCCAGGGCCAGGGATCGCACCAGGGGCACGTAGCAAGACCTAGTTCCAGAAATATAGCTGGGCGTGGTGGCACGCACCTATAATCCCAGCTACCTGGGAAACTGAGGCCCCAGCTTGCTTGAGTCTGTAGTACCCTGGGCAACGTGAGCCTGCGGTTCCACAGGCAAAAAATAGCAAGACTAAGTCTCAAAAAAAAAAAAAAATGTATATATATACTCCTATATATGTATGTATGTGTAATCTCACATATCTATATTTATATTTTCCTATATGTTCAAATCTATTACAGTTCATACTCTAATTCATACTCTACCCTACAGGATTAATTCATTTCCCTGTTTCCATAACTGTTGTTCTCTTTTCTAATAAGGAGAAACCTGGCTCTCTTTATCCATAATACATTTAACTTATTTCATCATTTTAAAACACATGGAAAGTAGTCTCAGAATTACCTATCAGTAGTACTAATAGAAAGGAAATGAAAAAGGAGCCTATGCATAGATCTCCCCACTCCCATTTCTGATTATCACATTATTAACAAGGAACAGTAGTTTTCAACATGGGGCGGTTTCTCTCTCCCCTCCTCCCCCTAACCAAGTAACATTTGGCAATATTTGGAAGTTTTTCTAAATTCATTATTTTTAGATTTCTTACAATGTTTGTTTGTTGACCCCCTTGGGAATGCCCCCTGTTACTCGCTCACCCCTCTCCCTGGTCACTCTGCCTCCTTTCTTATTGATATTTGTCTGTATTTGTCCCTTTGGTCTCTTTCTTTTCTGGTGCAATGTCCTTTTCCTGGGTGAGGATCTGCTTTCTTGGGATATGGTAGGATATGCAACTTAGATTTCCAGTCCTAATTTTGCATTGGGCAGCCAGTCTGGACTCATTTGGTGTGAATCCATGCCTCTCCCTTCTTGCTGGTTGTCCCCTCCATTCCGTTTTTTGTTCCATTTTGCTGCTTCTTTGTCTTGTGGTTCAGACCTTTGACTTAGGGAGCCTGCCTCCCAACATTTGTCAGTAGATAAGTTCTTTGATAGGGACACAGCCATCCTCACATTTTTAGTATGACTGGTTTCCTCAGTTTTTGTCTGCAGCTCTGTTATGGGACCACTGTCAAAAATCGGTGGGTTCCCTCTCCCTGTGGAAAAGGGATATGCCTTGCCCTGGTTGGAGGTGTCTCTGATCTGGGGTTCTGGCTCCCAGACCTCTGTGACGTATGTCTAGTTCTATGTTAGATAGTCTATATAAGTCTCTCGGTCCTGTATTTGGAGGTTCTCTCCATGCTTGTTGGATCCTTTCCAGGGGATGTGTCTAAGTCCAGGGCCTTTATTCTTATCCCTCACCTCTTCTGTTTCTGTGGTTGGGTTGGACCATGGTGTTTTCCTTAATCTTGATGAGGGCTGACTAGAGCCAAAGCATACCAGAGGTGTTTAATACCCGTATCCCCACACCCCTGCTATACCTAGACCCTGACTGGATCCAGGCTTGCAGGGTGTGCCAGATGTTTGGAAATATTTTTGGTTGTTTCAGCTCAGAGGGAGTGCTACTGGTCTCTAGTGGATATAAACCAGGAAAACTACTAAATACTAGACAGGCCCTACATTAAAGAATTATTCAGCCCAGAAGATCAAAAGTTACTAAGTTGAAAAAATTGCTCATATAGAACTAGGAAAACTATTTAGTCAAGAATTTTATGTATTTTTATTTTTTACTAAACCACTTAAAAACAAGAGTCATGATACTTACCTCCTAAATATTTCGATACATGAGATCATGTCCTACATGAGGATCATCTAGAGATAGGCACCTAGGATATTTGCAGACTCCAGCATGTGGTGTTAAAAGAGAAGTTTTGTGCTTGCTGAAATAGTACTCCTGCCACTGAAAATTCTTTCTCTTCCTTCTTCACCAAGTCTCTTCCACCAAGACACCATTTGAGGAAAACTTGATAGCTAATAAGAGTAGATGCACCAACAGTCAAACTTTTTGACAGAGAAAAGATGTAATCTATGAGTACGAAAACGTATAGCACATCTAAGATGTGCTGTGATTGTCTTGTGAAAGTTTATTTTTAGCTCTTTCATAATGGAATAAGGTTAGGCCTGAATCACTTGTAAACTAAAGTAGTAGTTGAACAAAATGCACTAGAATAAAATCATCTACCCAATGATATATTTATTTCAGACAGTGTTCAGTAGCAAAAGTTTTAATACATGCTGGATGTAATTTATTTTGATAAAACCCTTCAGGTTAGTTGCGTCATTGAATAATTCAGCAAATATTTATTTGTTGTGTGTAAGGTGTTGGAATACAGTGATGAGAAAGCAAGTGTAGTAGGACTTTCAACCTAGCTTTAATTTGTATTCCACAATTAGGCAAATCATGCTAAAATAGATTTTTCTTTAGGGAAAGTTTGTTTCTGTTTTTACATTTCCAGTTCAAGTTACAAGTGAAATTTTCCTGACTTGTTACCAAAGAAATTTCACAATTGATAAAGAATAGTATTATGCCTGTCCCATTGAATTTCAGGTCTTACATAAGCGTTATATGAGTAAAGTATGTAATTTAGTAAAAGTTAAGGTATTTTATAGTATTATTGGCATGAGGTATTATTAAATATTTAACAGTATTTATGATCTTTCCCAAGGTGAAATGACTAAAATGCTTAATATAGTTTGCTTCTAAAGTTAACTTTGTGTGCTATGTTTTTTAATCATGTGTGTCTAAAAACAAAAAGAAAATGCTAATCCTTGGTTGTAGAGGTTAATTTGTGATACTAACTGTTGCTTTTAAAATAAACATTTTTGTCAGATGACTTGCAGGGTGCACAGTCAGAAATTGAGGCAAAACAAGAAATTCAGCATCTTCGCAAGGAGTTGATTGAAGCCCAGGAGCTAGCTAGAGCAAGTAAACAAAAATGCTTTGAACTTCAAGGTGAGATCTTTCGGGGATGCAACATGTGATGTTGGAACATTCACTTAACTTCTTTGAATTTATATTTCAAATTAATTAAATGAGAATGGCTCTACTTCATTCACATTGTTGTGAAGATCAAGAAGACCTTTATCAATCAAAGATCTTACTCAATAGTTAATTACATTTTAAAAACAACAAAAGGAAAGAAACATATTAAAAGTAGTTCTAGTTACTCAGTGTAAGATAAGGGAAATTTGTATTTCTTGTATTTTATACTGTCTTCATCAATAAATGTGAAGAATCAGACAAGGTTAAGGTTAAGGTAAACTTCTAATGTCTCAACCACTTTTCAAATTGCTCCCTTATCTGTAGTGTTATATATAGGATATGAAATCTGTACTATTCCTTAGATTTTACATTTCCATATCATTCACAGGAACCGCCTGTTTGTAGTCAGTTAACACCTTAGAAAGACTTAGAATGAAGAGAAAGTAAAGAACCTGTGGAGTCTCCTCATGTTCTCTAAGATACATTTCCTCACTAAGAGGAACATTCATTAGTGGGGACAGAGGAAAGACAGATGGAATAGGAACTTCCAATACTTTATCTTATTTTTTTGAAGAAATTAGAATTATTGTTCACTTAACTTTTGGAGTGCCTCAGTTGTTGTATTTAATTATAATTTTAAAAATAGCTAATAGCAATTACTTAATCAGTACTTACTATATGCTTAGTAGTAAAACGAGCATTTTAAAGTCTGGTTTTTTTTTTTTTTTTTTAAGTTTAAGCTCAGAATGCTGATTAACAACTACCAAGAATGCTTCTCATAGGAAGAGTAGCACGTTATCTTGGTTTGTGATACACACCAAGAAAATGCCACTACTCAATTAAATAGTTTTATTATATACTACTGTTTTTCTCCTAAAATCTTTATCTAACTGCTAATACTGGCTAAATTTTGTTCTTTCAATAAGCTTTGAGGGAATTTCATAGATATTCCCATCTAATCAATTCTGAATACTTTCATCAACTCACAAAATTAGATATGCTGTGTTTTACTTCTAGCTCTTTTGGAAGAAGAAAGAAAAGCCTATCGAAATCAAGTTGAGGAATCCACTAAACATATACAGGTTCTTCAAGGTATGAACATTGTTACTGTGTGTGTGTTTTGATATCTAAATGGAATGAAAAGTGTGAATGCAGATGATTTCTTTTTTTTTTTTTTTTTTTTTTTTTTTTTTTGTATCTGAGGCTGTAATTGGTCTCTTGGTGGGCTTTTAACATATAAAGGAAGATCACCCTGTGGGCCTTTGGAATAGAAAGAGCTAGGGATGAAGATAGGAATAAAGTAATACTTCCTGGGTTATATGGTAAAATTAATATAGTACCCTTCGTATAGGAAATCAGTTTAAGTTCCTCTGTGCATCAGAGCTTGTTTGGGGCATTTTTTTTCTTTCTTTTATTTAATCAATTCGCATTGATTTCAAATCCATCTGTTTGCAAAGCTATATATTTTGGGAGTATAACTTAACCATCTTGATATGTATATATGCTTCAGCCAGCCATCACAAAGTTTTAGTGTCATTGTATTTGCACTTTGAGCTTGCTCTGTCCTTTGCTCTAACTCTCCCTTCTCCTCTGTTAACCACTGTATTTTTCAGAGTCTAAGTTGTGTTTTGTGGTGGCTTTATTTCTAATGCTCATAACTCACTTGCGCTGCAAACAGAAAACGGTACCATGTGCTATTAGAATAGTGATTTCTGTATTGACTTCATTGGCAAAATGTTCTTCATACCCACCATTTTGCTATTTCTTCATATGGGCTATCAAAGGGTCATTACTATAATGACCTGAAAGATCAAAGGTTTTCTTTGAACCAGAGCTCCTGGTAATGTGAGGATATAATTGTGAGATCCTAAAAGAGGTCTTTTTTTCCCATGCCACTGTAAAATTCCTAAAACAAAATTAACTTGCCTTTATTGTCAAGAAGGAACTAGTGTTATTTTGAAATTTAACTTTGGGAAGTAGAGACGGAAGGAAGTTAAATAGAGAAATAATCACAGCTCAGAAGAAATGGGGTGTGGTTGCATCAGACCTGTTATAGTTGCCCTGAAATATTTTACAAGGGCAAATCCTACAAAACAAAATTCTACAAAACAAAACAAAAACCCTTTGGAGTGTTCTTTACTTTTGAGTGGAACACTTGAGTTATTTAGAAATTTCAGTTTTGTTATGGTCAAATTAGAATTTTTAGGGTAGGGCTGGGCACAGTGGTGCGTACCTGTAAGCGATAGCCTAGGAAGCCACAGCGGGGACGTGGGATCACGGTTTGAGTCCCATTCAGGGCAACGTAGCAAGACCTAGTCTAAAAAAAATAGCTGGGCATGGTGGTGCACGCCTGTAATCCCAGCTACCTGGGAAGCTGAGGCTGGGGATTGCTTGAGTTCATGGTACCCTGGGGAATGTGAGCCTGCAGTTCCACAGGAAAAAATAGCAAGACCTAGTCTCAAAAAAAAAAAAAAAAAAAAAAGAATTTCTAGAGTATGTTGTTCCATGTATTTTAAATTGGAAAATCTTTACATTCTTATTTGAGTATAATGTCATTATCCATTCATTTATAGAAATCTGATTTGGACATATTATGTCCATCTTGTACTGTATATGTATAGTTTTCTCTAAAGGTTTTGTTTGTGAGGTAGTGCTGGCCTTTGTCTTAAAGTGAGATTACTAGGCATCATTGAGTGCCCCCTAGTGCCAGCATTCATATTATATGACTTTTTCCACAATGATCATCTTGTCTCTGACCATTGTATCTTTTCAGATTTTGAATGTATGACTTCTTGATGCTGCCTGAAAATTTAAAAGGCAACATAATAATTTAAAAGGCCTAATAAATATAAATTATATAAATGATTTAGTTTTTACTAATGGGAGGATTGCCCCCTTTCTCAGACCAAAATCTTTTAAACCTATTTTTCTTTCCTTTATAAGGAATGTTTTCTACCTATGATTTTTCCATATTATAGTAACCAGACTAGTTTTCTAGTTCTGAACCAAGTATAATTCTGTACAAATTGTTTCTAGTTTGATTCATGAGTCCTCAAGACTAAATATTTTTTTAAAATACGTTTCTTTAGCTGGGCACAGTGGTATACGCCTGTAATACCAGATACTTGGGAGGCGTAGGCTAGGAATCACTTGAGTCCGTGGGTTGGAGACTACCCCAGGCGACATAGCAAGACCTAGTCTCAAAAAAATAACTGGCCATGGTGTGCACCTCTAATCCCAGCTACCTGGGAGGCTGAGGCTAGGGATCACTTGAGTCCGTGGGCTCGGGACTACCCCGGGCAACATAGCAAGACCTAGTCTCTTAAAAAAAAATAAAGGTGCTACTTTGATAAGGCAGTATTCATTAGTTTTATCAATTCATTAATCCAGCTTTGTTTACTTTGCTTTGTGTTGAGGATAGAATTCACATGAAATATGGAATCTAGTGGGAAAGTATAAAATGTGATATCCAATAAGAGCAGAATAGTGACAGGAATATTTTTAAATAAGCCACCAGAGAAGTCTTCTTTAAGAAATTAACATTTGAACAGCAAACTGCATCAAGAACATCATCAAAGAGTTCTACTAGCACTTGCCATTTCACCAAACAATTCTATGTCTTGGAATTTACCCTTAAAAAAAATCAGGATTGCCGGGCACGGTGGCTCATGCCTATAAGCTTCAGCCTATGAAGCGGCAGGGGCTAGGGATCACGATTCGAGTCCCACCTGGGGCCAGTAGAGAGACCTAGTTCCAAAAAAATAGCTGGGCGTGGTGCACACGCCTGTAATCCCAGCTACCTGGGAAGCTGAGGCTGGGGATTGCTTGAGTCTTGTGGTACCCTGGGCAACGAGAGCCTGCGGTTCCACAGGGAAAAATAGCGAGACCTAGTCTCAAAAAAAAAAAAAATCAGGATTGCATTATAAACAGTAGTGTTTACAGTAATTAAAAACTGAGCAGCCTAAAATGTCTAAAGTAAAGGCATACTACAAAGAAGATACAGTGTAACTATTTTTATTATTTAAAGATGTTGAGCATCAGGCCGGCAGTAAGCTTCAGCCTATGAAGTGGCCGGAGCTAGGGATTGCAGTTTGAGTCCCGCCTGGGGCCCGTAGCGAGACCTAATTCCAAAAAAATAGCTGGGTGTGGTGGTGCATGCCTGTAATCCCAGCTACCTGGGAAGCTGAGGCTTGGGATTGCTTGAATCTGTGGTACCCCGGGCAAAAATAGCGAGACCTAGTCTCAAAAATGAATGAATGAATGAATGAATGAATGAATGAATGAATGAATGAATGAATGAATGAACGAACGAACAAACAAACAAACAAATAAATAAATAAATAAATAAATAAATAAGATGTTCAGCATCAGCAGAAAAGAATATGTATTTGTATATATTTATAATAATCCCTTGGTGCTTTTATTTTCATTTATATAAATGCATAGCAAAGATAAGTAAGTACCAAATGCTAGGAACAGTTTTCTCTGTGTGGGTGAAATATAGTTCACTTCAGTTTTCTCTTTGTATGTCTGTATTTTGATATTCTTTGCATTAAACATGGACTGTTTGTACAGTTTAATCAAAAGCAACAAGCACTCTATAACCCAGGCAGTACAGTTACTGTAATCCTGTTTAAGTTGTCTTTTACCCCATGTGAGTTGTACTTTTATTCCTAATTGCTATGGACTAAGAAAATGATGAATAAATGAACTTTTATAGCTCAACTGCAGAGGTTACATGTTGATATTGAGAATCTCCGGGAGGAGAAGGAGAGCGAAATCACAAGTACTCGAAATGAATTGCTTAGTGCCCGAGATGAAATTTTGCTCCTTCATCAAGCAGCCGAAAAGGCTGCCTCTGAACGGGACACTGACATTACTTCTTTACAAGAAGAACTTAAAAAGGTGCGAGCTGAGCTTGAGCGGTGGCGGAAAGCAGCCTCAGAATATGAGAAAGAAATCACTAGTCTGCAAAACAGTTTTCAACTTCGATGTCAACAATGTGAGGACCAGCAGAAAGAAGAAGCAACAAGGCTACAAGGTAAGTAAATGTATTTTACATTAAGCTCTTAACTCTTGGCAATAACTTTGTAGTTTGTACAAATTCAGGCTATTTCTCTGTGTGATAGCAATTTGTTATGTAAAATGGTGTTTTTATATTGTTTTAAACCTTCAGTTCTGTAAGTTCTACTAAAAGTTATTTGTCTTATGAAAATGAAGGGGAAAAAAATCTACTCAGGCTCAAGGAAATGAGACTTCCCTGAGATATAGATGCAAAGATATAGGAACCAAAGATGACCATGTAAAAATCTACATGTGTTTGGGGGCCGGGGGCGGGTAAAGTATATTCAATGAAATATTCCCCTTTATCCTCTAACTTACTATGGAAATTATGTTCCTATATTAATGATTGTGTTTTGGGACTATCTTAGGTGAACTGGAGAAGTTGAGAAAGGAATGGAGTATATTAGAAACTGAATGCCGTTCTCTAAAAAAGGAAAATGTTTTGCTATCTTCAGAACTGCAGCGTCAAGAAAAAGAATTGCACAAGTATGCAAAAACTCTTTTTTAGCTTAAAAATATTTATCTTAAATTTTCGTTGGAATCAAATTTAATTTTGATAACTGGAATATCCTTTTGGAGGAAAATATCCATCCAGATTCTTTTTAGCTACCTGGCACGTTAACCACATGAAGTGAATGTTTCAGCATTTTATTTCTCCTACCACCATTATCTTACTTGCGCTTTCCTTTTGGTATTCTTCATGGAATACAGACTTATTAAATCCCCTTTCCTCACCAAAAAAAGCCCTAAACAAACAACCAAGATCTGTAATTAGTGATTTAAGTTGCCCTGTAAACTGAATAGTCATCAAATTTCAGATACAGGTTTTTTTTTTTTCATACTGGTGACCCCTTCTATAAACAAAGATCATCAGAAGAAGACTATAATAAAGAACTTATACTATACTATTTAAAAGTATAAATAGTATATAAAAGTATAAATTCAGCTTCTGAATTTCAAATAGGATTATAGAAGATACATAAAATCAATAATGCACTAAAACTAGTTAAATCTTGCTAATATCATGTACCTGATAGCAAACTGATGAGTGCATTAGATTTTTTCCAACAAACTGGAATCTTGTTTTTCCAACATTCGTTGCATTGTTTAACATTTATTTCTTCCTTAAAATTTTGAGCCATTCCATATTTAAATACTTTGTGTTCTTAGTCAATATATGATTGTCTGAATATAGGTCTCAATTTTGAACTTGCATTTTTTAGCACTATAATACTTTCTACTTGTTAAAAATGTCTTACTCTTTTTCTACACTTTTTTTCCTCTGAAATCCACTGCATAAGAAATTAGACTGAAGTACATAAGAAATTAGACTTACTGCTATGTCCAGTTTCTACATGAATAAGTACCTGTCAATATTTATGTTGCAGTTCTCAGAAGCAGAGTTTAGAGCTTACCAGTGATCTCAGCATCCTTCAAATGACCAGAAAAGAACTCGAGAATCAGGTGGGATCCTTAAAAGAACAGCATCTTCGGGATTCAGCAGATTTAAAAACTCTCCTCAGTAAGGCTGAAAACCAAGCAAAGGATGTACAGAAAGAGGTAAAGCGAAAAGACATTATGAGCCCAATTATGGTCGGACTTAAAGCCAAAAGCAAATCAGATATTCATGCTAGTTAGAAGTAAAGGGAAGTAGAAGTCACATTAACTGTCACAAAGTTGATATTGGAATATCTCTGGTGATTTCTAGCTATGTAACAGGATCCATACAGAGAGAATTCATCAGTAGGGTTTGGTCTGAAGGATACACAAAATTATATTAAAATTTTTGTTCTGCCAGTTAGTTGAGAAGCCCTTTGTACCAGATCATGCAATTCATTGTCTATCTTTCAAAGGCAGTATTATGTTTAACTTAGAATACTTTTGGAAAGCATACTGGATTCACACTACAATGCTGTTTAGACCCCTCTGGTGAAACTTGCCTGAAACATTAACTTTATACTTTGCCTCCTAGCTAGTCAAACACATGTTCTATGACATTTTGCTTTCTTCTCTCGCCCTTCACAAATGTGCACACTCACCTTTCATGTCATTTTGCTTGAAATGACATGGGTGACATTTGAAAACAATGGCATTGAATGTGATGTTAAAAATGGTAAGGGTTGGCTTTAGAGTGGAAACTCCCCAGCCTTTACTTGCAAAACCCTTGACATTAACTACATACAGGGCAGTAAAAAGTGATCACTTTTACTGACCTTTTGCTGCTCCATACATTGACTTCTAGAAAACTAGGGAGATAGAGAAAGCTAATGCTGTTTGGTATCCTGGACAAGGACCACCCCA
This sequence comes from Uropsilus gracilis, assembly GCA_004024945.1. NCBI lineage: Eukaryota > Metazoa > Chordata > Mammalia > Eulipotyphla > Talpidae > Uropsilus > Uropsilus gracilis. The sequence goes on along the minus strand of PVHY01012292.1, from coordinate 32,464 downwards.
GTTATAGACTCTTTTAAATGAAAGATTAATTTTAAATGGAATTTGAAGACAATTCTTTGTCTTTAATAATGAATCTTCTAAAAATTGCTTTTAAAAGATGTGTTTAATCAATACAGCTTTTCTTTGCACTTTTTCTTTCCTTGTAGTATCTTGAACTTAGAAATGACTGTTGTTCTGTCTTCATGTTTGTTACTATAGGGGGGAAAAACTGTAATACTTATTTATGTGTGGACATGCTGCTTTTGTAATATATTCATCTTTTTCTTCTAAGAATATGTGTTTTGAGAGATCTAATTTTATTTGGTTGGAATACAAATCTTGTGCCAAAGTAAATATCCTAGTATTTAATACTGTAAGCACTTTGTGTCCTTCCAGTCCATATGCCGTAATTCTTTCAAAATCTGGGAAGAATGCTGTGGTTGGAAGATGATTTTGTTGTATGTTACTGTGAATGCATTAGCAGTTTTGTTGCATTACTTATTTGTCTGTTTTTTGGTCACTGAGCAACCAGTGCAAAATGCTTTAACTGTTTCCATGAATGGCAGTGGCATGTTGTCACAGCATCTAAATTGTTCATAGCTTTTGGATTGCATTAAATGCAGCACATTTAAAAATATGTCTGATCTTGTCAATATGTTTATTTTCTATTTTGTTGTTCAATGTTTTCCATGTGAAATGCTATGTAGTCGTCACACTCCTTTGTAATGTAAAATTACTACTCTTTGTCCTGATGTCAAGTCTATACTATATATGTATATATACTTAATAGACTATACTAGTCTATAAAAATTTTTTAATGAGGTCCTTCTGTGTGATCCAGTGAAACTAATTACTACCTTTATTTAGTGCACATACATTCCCTTTCAACATTTCTCCTTTGTTCTCCTTTCTCTCATAGACTCATGCTTAATGTGCACAGTATCATGGTTGTGTATCTTCAGCAATGTAACAGGCTAAAATATTACAAACTAAGCAAACTCATATTTTTATGAAGAAGGACCAGAGGTTTTGGTAATACTGTGTTGTGTTTCCCTTTTAATCAGGATTGAGCTCATTTCTTATCTCAGAGTTAGAATAAAAATGTTATCTAAGCAAGGTGTGAAACTAAGGCCGCAATTGTTTCTTCCAACAATTGTATTTTGTATATGTGGCAGTTTTCTGGGTTATTTTTGGACATTTAACAAGGAAAGAGTTCATGAGAAAAGTAAACTTTAACTCTCAGTATTAAGAAAAAACAATGGTTTACCATCTTTATATTTGACTTTGGAAAGTATCCATTTTCCTATCCCACTCACACACAAAAAGGTAAACTGCAGGGTCATTCTAAATGAACTGCCTTCCTGTCATTCTGCTTCACAACTCTTGGAATGGAGAAATGATGTAGTGTTTTTGGTGAAAGGGGGAAAGGGGGTTTAGATGTAAGAGAAAAGGAAAATAGGAGAATTTTGGTCAGCAAAGCACTTCCCTACGAGTCAAATCATTGAGAATTGATTATGTCCTAAGGTGCAGACACCAGTATAAGTCACTGAATTTACCTTGGCAGTCCTGTGGTAACCTTCTGCCTTCTGGAAGAAAACTCATATACCCCATGGGAGGAAAAACTGTCATAAAACTCATGAGTCTTACTCTTTAGTTCATTCTCTGGGAAACTGACCAGATTTATTCTGAGTACATTGTTAGGTAACAGGGAGTTCCTTTCATATTTTACCTCCCTCTCCATACCTATATGATTCTTCCTAGTTTTTGACCTCCCCATCAGCCCTAATACTCCATCCCACCTCTTCTGTTTCTTTAAACTTTTTATACATTTGTATTCTTCCTGGAGTAAATAAATTTGGAGTAAATAAATAATGAAATCCTAACACATAACTCCAAGCTATTTTTATTATTCAGAAGCACTGAAGGTTTATATAAAGGCATCCTTTAATAAGGAATTTCTAGGCTATAGACAGAAAGGAACTGGACTTTATTTAGAAAAGTTCCACCTTAGTGGGCTTTATTTAGGGATGAGGTGGAACTTTTCTGGTATGCCATACTCATGGCTTGTTTATTTTATGCTTAGCTTTTGTCTTTCTTACCTCCTAAAACCTTCAGAAATAGCAGAAGAGGGCAGCTGAAGCAAGGCAGTCACACAAGCAAGCAGTAGAACAGTCTCCACCCTTTAACTGGGTGCCCATCTTGCATATAAGATACAGTAACTAGAAGTGGAACCGAGCTGGAATTCCCACTTTCCAGGGAACTTAATTTTTTTTCTTTTTTTTTTGTTTTTTGTTTTTGAGACTAGGTCTCGCTATTTTTGCCCTTGGAACCGCAGATTCATGCTGCCCAGGGTACCACAGACTCAAGCAGTCCCGAGCCTAAGCTTCCCAGGATGCTGGGATTACAGGTGCACACCACCACCCATTTTTTTGGGACTAGCAGGACTCAAACCGTGATCCCCAGCCCCAGCCGCTTCTTAAGCAGAAGCCACCATGCCCGGCTCAGGGCACTTAAAATAGGAGCAGAGCACACTATGTTTTACATTGCCTTCACCTGTGTTCAAGTAATAGTGACTTCATCTGAACTGTTTTGTGAACTGTTTTTCCAGAGCAGAAAGTAGTACTTTGCTGTAGGAAATGTCTGTCAGAAGAAAAATTTTTTTAATTATTTTTAAATGATGCTTATAAGTTGTAATTGGAGAAATGGAAATATCCCAACCACAGTGTTTGATGCCTTAAAGACATTTATTTGCTCCATCTGCTTAGAAAACTTATCCAGAACACTGTAATACCCAGTGTGCTAGGTAAAGGAAGGCATACTGTGTTTTTTACTTCAAGTCTAAATTGACTTGTTTGACTTTAACAGAATATAAACTGACATCCTGACCTTCCTATTTAGTTAGGCTGTGGAATTTCTCTTCGCCTGGTTTTCTTTTGCTCATATTGAAATTTTACTTTTTCCCCCTAACTCAGTGGGACAAGTGACCCCCTATTAGAAAAAGATGACAAAAGGTGACTATATTTTCTTAACTCCAAAGCCAAAGACTTCTTACATAGAATCAAGTTAATATTAGAAATTTATTAGTGCAAATAATTCTTATCCTCCTTAAAACAAAAAGGCTTGACTTTGCTGTAAGAGGTGACTAAACCTGACTAGAACCATAATCTCATATCCATTTTAAGTTGAGTCTGCACACTCTTTTTTCTTTGCCTTTAGTATGAAAAGACACAGACTGTACTCTCAGAGCTGAAGTTGAAGTTTGAAATGACTGAGCAGGAAAAACAATCAATCACAGATGAGCTCAAACAATGTAAAGACAACCTGAAGCTGCTCCGAGAGAAAGGAAATAATGTAAGTCTTTGCAAACTTGGCTTAGCTTTGATTGACAGACAGGTGAAAACCCTGAAATTGATTTTTTAGAGGGCATTATTACTGAGTTAAGAAAGTTAGGCCTGTAGTACATATGAACTAAACTTATAATATTCCGTAATGGAATCATTGTGCCCCTTTAACATGTACCTTGGAAAAGCATGAGGACCACCTAAAGAAAGAGCCTTGTTTGCAAGAACTAATTTACCTAAGCACTATGAGCTTTTTTCAGATGATTCTGAAGTTTTTTCACTGAGTATCTTGTCTTGCTCTTGTTTTTCCCCTGTACTTTACCACCAGGGATGTCTAAGAAAAAATGTAGTACCCATTGACTCCTCAACCTTTGGCTGTATCAAAAATTAGAGACTTAATTATGGTTTTTGCTTTATAGTAATAGTGTGCTCATCTCACGAAGGCACATTCCTAAAAAACCATAGTGGTTTTTGTTGGTTTTTTTTTTTTGGAGAGGGTCCTATAAATATTGGTAGATATTTGGTTTCTGTAGAGGGTGTGTGTGTGTGTGTGTGTGTGTGTGTATGTGTGTGTGTGTGCGCGCGTGTGTGTGTGTGTGACAGAGAGAAACATTTGGGTATAAGTTGAGTTTTAATTAATATTAATTTGTTTTTTATTTGTTAGAGAGGCAGATAGTCTTAAAAGATGTACTAAATAAATGTTGTGTTGTATGTTCTGGTGATCATTGCCTTTGTGGGCCCTAACTGATGGATGTTCATTGTGGTTGATTGTGCTCTGACTTATTTCAAACCCCTGTCATGGCTTGGATACTGCAGTGGGTGTGAACCACACACTTCCTATGGGGCAAAGCACTCTGCTTAACTTGCAGCCACAACTACAAAGGAGTGATGTTGCATGGCCATCCAGTTACACAGATATAACATCCAGTTACACAGATTGCTCATGAGTTGTGTCCACCTGTCCATTGCTAAAGAAAGTCTTAGTTTTTATAAGATAAAGACTTGTTGCTTAGATAGGAATCTTTTAGAAGTTGGTGAATTATATGTGAAGACTTTATGCTAAGCAAAAAAATGGATTACATTTACTTTAAAAATAGTGGTTATAGAACTCTTCTGAAATCAGATCATAATGGTTTGGTTACTTTACTTTTTTGTGTTAATTTATATCCCTCTGAATATGAAATTTCAATCTATTTCCTACTAAATTAATCCATGAAGACATCTAGCATAATCAGAATTGATCCTTATGTACTACTCAGAATTGTTTCAAAAAGTAACCTTGCTATTATTACTTACAGTTGTACAAATAATTTATCATAAAGGTAAATTTTTTTTATGATGTTGGGATTATGGTACCAAAATATTACTCTATATTAATTCATTGTAATAACTTCCTTCCAGTTTCAAAAATTAATTATATTCCAGTAGCTTAATGGAAAGCCCTAAGACTCAGCTGTCTATCTCTGTATAACACATGCTTATTATATGTGGTGTCCAAGCTCTTGCTTGGTATAGGAAGCACATATCACAAGAGTTTTTGTTTTGTTTTTAGTTTAAAAGCAATATCATTCAGGTAAAAGAGTTTTCATTTAAAACAAAATTTTTGGATGGAGGGAGAAAATAAGCTGTAGTTATTTCTAAAAGAATACTTCGTCAAATATGGAACAAAAATAATGTATTATCAAGCACAGAGTACCAGTTGGCGTGTTGCTGTCATTGCTCTGCTGCATTTCATTTGTGTGTCAGGGACACCCACTTAGCCATTCCAACTCTAGCTGTTCCTGTTAAACTGTTAGTTTGCCAACCTACACACTACAGTCCATCATTCTGAATTGTGTTAGATGTCTTTAAACTGTCTAAATTAGTGTAAAACCTGAGTGCTATTACTTCTGTTACCTCAGATTTCCTCCCCTCCTTCCCACCCTCCTGGGGTCTAAATCATCTGATTTTTTTATAGCTTAAAATGATTTTAATATCCCTTCCCTTCTTTAGCCTTCCATATTACAACCCGTCCCAGCCGTATTCATCGGCCTATTCCTGGCTTTCCTGTTTTGGTGTTTCGGTCCATTGTGGTAGAGAAAGGTACAAGCACTACTGTTGAGTCGTTGTCTGTTTGTCCCCGTCACCTGTTTGTGCCACATTTGTAATATAGTGCATGGCAAAACCACACAGGTATTTTGTTACCTGAAGCAAACCCTTCATTTAGTATGCCATGTGTGTCATATGAATGAACTGAACAGTCAACTAATCACATAACATTTTGTCTTGTTTCCTTTGTAGTAATGCTAACCCTGAATTAATTCCAACCTAACTACTTGTTGATATACTGCCTTTAACTGAGTCTTTGTCTCTAGCAAACTGGAGTAAACTATGAATTGCTGCAATATTAGAACTGCCTTCCCAACTGTATGTTTAATTAGATTTGATGAGAAATGAAGAGTTTGCTCTTTGAAGTTTCCAGCCAGCTTTCTTCTTCCCTCCTCCTTTCGCTCTTCTTTTCCATAGCTTAGAGTTTCTTTGGCTCAACTTTCGCCTTTTTACACTCTGGCTACAAAAAGGAAAAAGAATGCAGTTGTCATAATGAGCCATTGGTTTATAATCTTACCTGCAATGACATGCTTAATTATAAGAGTATAAACCTGTACCACATCTTTCTGAACCCTTATTTGTAACATCAGAATATATATTTAAAAGTCAACTTTCTCAGTATCACTCTTTGAACACCAATGAAAATAAAGCTCTGAAAATAAACCCTCAGAAAGTTAACTGAGAGCAGCCCATCCCTGCTTGCCTCCAACAAGCATGCATGTTAGGACAGCATATGAGATGATCACATGGTGTAATTACACTGGACATGGCTGATACCAAAAGCATCAAACAGTCAGGATTCTTGTAGCAACACTTTCCTATCTTGATTCCTATTTCTGATTTTACCTTCTGTGGTTTGGAAATGGAGGATCAAAGCTCTGACAGTTTTCTATCACCTTACCTACCAGCCCCTTGTATAAAACTGCACCAGCATGTGAGTCTGGTTTTCATCAAGAAATAAACATTTTAGTCAGAAACACACTCCAGACATCTCTGTACATCAATCAGTTGTAATATATGGATACCAGAGTAAATAAAGCAGGCTGAGCCCAGAGGGTTTCTTAAAAGTCACTACTAGGTTTCAACTGGAACAAACCCAAAAACTGCCCAAGTCTTTCCTAATAAGTCTCAGGCTTCCACACAATGGTCTTCTGAAAGAATTTCTGTCCTATGGCTCTCCTCACACCTGCACTCCCTCACCTTCTTTCCTTTTCTTTTTAAAGTATATTCTTATGCAAAGATAAGATTTTTTGAATATTCTGTTAAATATTCAGCACTCTCTGGAACCAAGGGGTTAGTAGGTATGAAAAGAGAGGGGAGAATGTGATATTGACTCTTGGTTTCTTTCCACACAGAAACCCTGGCCCTGGATGCCCATGTTGGCTGCCCTGGTTGCAGTGACAGCCATCGTGCTGTATGTGCCAGGTCTGGCCAGAGCTTCTCCATGAGAGCGTTTCTTGAGTCCGTACACCGTCCTCCCTCTAGAAGCTGCCATCACACTCATGCTGGGGACAAACAACCAATTTCTTCCTTTTTACCTCTTAAAACAGCAGAAGTGCAAGAATACAGCTATAGGGTCATTGCTTTAAATTATATAAAATGTATCTGTCTATAAAGAAGATAAAAAATTGTGACTTTATTCAACTGTGAGCAATAATTTGCTTGCAATTTTTCATGTAATTTTTAAATTAGTATGTTGAGATTCTGAACATCATGGTGGCCCAAAGTAGGCTTCTTGGTACACCAAATTATTTATAACATTAAATCTGTGGGTATTTTACTCTGAAATCTAATGGCCAGATAATTCATTTTTCGGATTCGATAACTACCCAAACCAAACAATTGATACATACATGGGAAGAGAGGCCCTGTGTGCTCAGTGCCTATCAGTTTGAAATATATACACATATATATATTTTTTTTTACATATTTACACCATTTTTACTTGTTATAAAACCACTGAGCTACTGGGAACAAGAGTTAGAGACAACTATTTGTGTGGATTTTTTTTTTTTTTAAGAAGAAATACACTTGAAAAATATTCTGTTCTAGTGATAATTTGGGGAATATGTGCACACTTGTTCAGCCTTAATGTGACTTGACAATATGGAAGACATCAACTTTGAAAAACTTTCCATGAGAGTATGTATTTTCTTGAGCAAACTGAAGTATTTCTGGGAGCAAACACATAATAATTATACAGTTTCAGTGCAGTAAACCAAACTGTTGAGTCAATTGGAATGTAATTTATTAAACCTCATGTATTTAAAGAGATATTTTCTTTAAAAGCCAAGTTACTTTCTCATATACAGCATTTTAGAAAGCATGATTTTTTTTCTATCATCTCTTCCTCCAAGCATGTTTAATTGAAGAAAGAATTAATATCTCTTTAGATAAGCTTTTACTGACTTAATTTGGTTATGATATTTCAAAGTTAATTCATGTATGAGACAAGCTGTTGTCACCTACCAACAGATTTCTTGGTTTGGTATGCAAATGGTTATTTTATTTTTATTGTTGTTAATTGGGACATTCTGTTAATGAGAAGCACTATTCCCAAGATAAATAGTGTTCCATGCACAATGACGCACCTAAACACTGCTTGATGTTATAAATTTACAACACAGAAGTGAAAGTTTAGCTATGGGTTTGTGCGGCACCACAGTTATGTCAATAAAGTTTATTTAGGTCATAGAATATCCTAAAGTATCACATAGTTAAAATTTTTCAGTCAGTGAAGACTAGGAGGGAATGTTAATGAATTGGCTTTAATGTTCTGTGGCAATCCACAGGCCTAGCCAAATATTGAAATAGAAGTTTAGGGTATAATCTGCCTTGTGATGTTTGCCAGTCATTGTTTATACTTTAAAGGTTATGTTTTAAGCTATTTGGGATTTGTTATTGGGAGGATCACTAGATTTATGGAGGAATTAGTCACAAATGACTTGTAGAAAATACTGTCATATATAGTTCATCATTTTCTGTTGCAGGAAGCCACTCCACCACAAAATGCTAATATGCCAGTGGTACCCAGTACCTCTTGTATATAGATTATTGCAAATATTGTTCTGAAATGCTTAACTTCAGAATTACATTTTTTAAAGTAAATAATTGTTTTAAATCTATTTTGTAAAGATATAAAGTACAATAGAATTTCTGGAGTACAGATTAAACTATTTGCACTAACACACGTGATGTGCATGATTTAATAAAATAACTTTACTCTCCCTATGCATTTTTGAGTTGAATATCATTGAAAATCTTAGTACTGATTTTTACTATTAGATTGTTAATAGTCTTTCCTTGAAATGACTCTTTATGCAACATAATATATGTTTGGTGTTCTTAGGGTTTAAAAGAAAACACTGAGCTGTTTTCCTCAGAGTTTTATTAGTCTTTTATTTAACTTACTGCTCTAAATTTTACCCTTTTACTATGGTTATTGTTAAAGTGTGACTCACTTGCTAGACAAGTCTCTTTAAATGTAAAGTCTAGTATCAATATTTACTTTATTCAAATTGAATAAATGAGTTTTTATAGTTACTGCCACTTTTTCTCAAGAATATAAATGAGCCTATTCATAAGCAATACCTCCAGTTTTGTTCAGTTTTGTTCACTTCCAGGTTGAATAAAGAGTAGGATTATTCACTGGTAGTAATTGAATCATTAAAAAATTTAACTACAACAGTTAAGAATTGAACAACCCTATAATGATACATTTAAGGATTACTTAGAGGTGCTACATACTGAAACTGTAAAGAATGTGATGTTTGAAGCTAAACAGATCCATTTTGACATCCTGACTCTGCCTTTTATTAGCTATATTACCATGTACAAATCATTTATCTTTTCTGAGTCTCCAATTCCTCATCTATAAATGGAGAGAATAGTATCTGTAGTTTTAGTGATAGAATGAAAATTTAAAAGGTGATGTATGTACAATGTCATTTGAATGGCAAATAGTGTTTCTGGAAATGTCATACTAGAAAAAAATCTGCAAATATCAAAATTTTAGGTGAACTAGTACAACTATGTAAAATGAATTGATTGACTAAGTATTGAGAGACTGTGACTACAATGTAGTGAATCCTAGGAAAGTTTCATCATTTAGCTTTATTTGTTCCCATCAGTTGTGTCTTTGGGAATTACTTTGCTTGGTTGAACTGCTCTTTTAATGCTACACACAAAAATAAACTCCAAATGGATTAAAGATTTAGATATAAGACTTGCAACAATAGCCGGGCATGGTGGCTCATGCCTGTAAGCTTTAGCCTAGAAGCAGCCGGGGCTAGGGATCGCGGTTCGAGTCCCGCCTGGGGCCCATAGCGAGGCCTAGTTCCAAAAAAAATAGCTGGGCATGGTAGCGCATGCCTGTCATCCCAGCTACCTGGGAAGCTGAGGCTGGGGATTGCTTGAGTCTGTGGTACCGTGGGCAACGTGAGCCTGTGGTTTCACAGGCAAATAGCAAGGCCTAGTCTCAAAAAAAAAAAAACAAAAAAAAACAAAAAACTTGCAACAATAAAATATGTAGAAGAAAACACTGTTGTTGATACATTCCACCATAACAATAAAGATATTTTTGATGACTCAATCCCTATCGCTAAGGAATTAAAAACAAAAATAAGCCATTGGGACTCCTTAAGTTAAAAACCTCTATACAACAAAAGAAAATACTTGACACCATCCTGAATGGGAAAAAAATATTTACACAGTATGTAGTATTTAAGGGATTAATATACAAGATGTGTAAAAAACTCATACATTTCAACAACAAAAAACAATTCACTTAGCAAATGGGCAACAGATATATCACTAAAGAGGATATTCAGAAGATCAAAGAACATGAAAAAATGTTCCTCAGCCCTTCTAATAAGAGATAAGATTACAACTACAATTAGATACCACCTCACACCTGTGAAAACAGAACATACTGAAAAAAAATCCCAACAAGTGCTGGAGAGGTGAGGAGGAAAAGGAACCCTAATACACTGTTGGTGGGAATGTAAACTATTGAAACCATTATGGGAAGCATTCTGGATTTACCTTTAAAAAATTGAAGATAGAAACATGATATGATCCAGCAATCACACTCTTAGAGCATATGTCCACAGAATATGAACTCAAGAAAATACCCTACATGTTTGACAGTATTCACAGCAGCATTATTTACAATAACTAGGACATGAAGGTAGTCTAAATCTCCAAAAGACAAATGGATCAAGCAGATAAAGTATATACACACATCCAGGAATGTCACCTAGCCATAAGAAAAGCTGAAAGTAGCCATTTTCACCAAAATAGAGGGAATTTGAAAGAGTCATACAGCAAAAAACTCAAAGCAAATATCAGAAATTTATAAAAAGACAACAACATACATTTTTAAACACTGCTGGATATCAACAAACATCTTGAGGAATCTAAAGAGGGAGGGAAGAGAAAAAGGGACACGGGGATGATGGAGGGGGCCAGTTTTGAGATTGATTTTTCCTAGAAAAGGCATTGTGATTGGAAGGCATTGTTAAGGTTTTGTATGCTGTCCTGGATTCTTGTTCTGGTAAATGATTTCAACTGTAGCTGGCAAGCAACAGATAACTAGTGGAGGATATTTTTATGACAGGGAAAAGTGTCTTAATCAAGTTGATCCTTTGAAGGGAATCTTATGCTGGGTGGAGGCAATACTCCTTGCACATGGAGGCCTGTTTTCTCCACCTCTTAACTATGTATGATTATGGTGCGGCTCATTCAGTAGAGTACACAGCTGTATATTTTTTTCCTAAAGAATAAGTATGTTGCCAGGCACGGTGGCTCGTGCCTGTAAGCTTCAGCCTTATGAAGTGGCCAGGGCTAGAGATCGCGGTTCGAGTCCCGTCTGGGGCCCGTAGCAAGACCTAGTTCCAAAAAATATCTGGGCGTGGTGCTGCGCGCCTGTAATCCCAGCTACATGGGAAGCTGAGACTGGGGATTGCTTGAGTCTGGTACCCCTGGGCAACAAGAGCCTGCGGTTCCACAGCCAAAAATAGACCTAGTCTCAAAAAAAAAAAAAAAAAAAATACATGTTTCAGGCCAGATGTTAGAATTTTTTACCCTCTCTAGAACATTTAGATAAAGCCTGTGAGAAAAACAAGAATATTGAAAATAAAAAAAGGGAACTGAGGTAGTGGAGGGTATAAAGGAACTTCTGCTGATTATGTTCCTACTGTCAGCTGCTGTTTACCTTTTCATTTTGACCCTTGAATTGGTTAAAGTACATCTGGATAGCCAGACTTCATTTAGCTTATATCATGGAGTCGTTTTTTTATCCTAAATTTTAGTATATTGTTTTGCCTTATTCCACATAGAATTTGAAGCAATTATGCCAGCTGGGGTAGTTTTCCAGGGGGCATGGATCACTTCCTGCTAGGCTAAGGACATAATCTTGTGGTGGGCTCCTCAAGCAGATAAAATGCTCAAAAAGCACTGAAAACAACTATCTCACTTACTGAATTGCTACAGGTGTCTGGTAAAAAGTACTTCACTGTCTATAAAATCTGTATAAAATTGTTGACAGACAAATGGATAAAGAAATAGTAATATGGCTGGGCACGGTGGCTCGTGCCTGTAAGCTTCAGCCTATGAAGTGGCTGGGGCTAGGAATCGTGGTTCAAGTCCCACCTGGGGCCCGTAGCGAGACCTAGTTCCAAAAAAAAATAGCTGGGCAAAAAATATGAATCGTGCCTTTTGGGATAAAATGGGTAAAGCTTGAGGGGATGATACTAAGAAAATCATTGAAAGGTTTCATGTTCATATACCTGTGGAATATAAACAAATACGTATACAGCAAAAACAAATCTTAGACTTTGTGAAAATTTTACTGGTTATCAGAAGAGCACAGAAGGTGGAAGTCTTGAATCTCTAAAGTTACATACCACCACCCTACCATATTTTTATAGACAAAGAGGTGAAATTTGAAAGGTGAACTAATGCATGGCTACCAAGAGGCAGCTGAGGCCATTGTGAACAGTCTGAAGACAAATTCCTCATCTAACTTCCCCTTAGGAAATTTCTGAATTGTTGGCTGACTTTAATAGGTGGGGTAACAAAAAATTAAAAATCACTGTCTTTATTTTGTTTTGTATTGTGTTAGAGGTTATTTTAAGTGTATTAATACCATCTTTCAAACTATTTTTCCTCAGAAAGCAACCATCCTTGTGGACAAAGGACCATAGTGCATGCAGGCTTTCAGCAGCTAGGCTTTAGGCAGGCTATGGTAAAGATTCTGATAGCTGCAACTTTGGCAGGAGTTACTGTGAAAGCAGGATGGAATTCCTAATAAGTGCTTTCATTACCTCAGCTAAGATGCTCACTGGGTTAAGTAAGTTGCTCTTGGCCTGCTAGCCTTTCCAGAACCCTCTACTGCAGGCCTTCCCTGGAGAGCAGCCTCTTAGCTTTGTGTGAAGATAATTGGCTAGAGCACCACTTCCACGTGAAGCTGGGGATCATCGGTCCTAATCTAGGAAAATTCATCTCTTGAAAGGAGTCAACTAGAAGGCTGAGGGGGTCACCTGCCTCTTGGCTCTAGCTGATGGTATGCCGATGGAACTAGTGTCAACATCATCTGCATTTTCAAAAGAAAATGGAAACTGAATTCATGTTCATCTTCTAGGTTGATGGGGAGGGGAAAACGCAGTGTGAGACAAAGACATATCTGCAGATTCAGTTTGGTCAATAGGGCTACCAGCTGGAAACCTCTGTACTCACGAAGCCCAAGAATACCTTATGCCAGAGTTGAACTTCACAGAACAGTATAAAAAAGGTCCAAAAACAGGCCGGGCACGGTGGTTCGTGCCTGTAAGCTTCAGCCTATGGAGTGGCCGGGGCTAGGAATCACGGTTCAAGTCCCGCCTGGGGCCCGTAGCGAGACCTAGTTCCAAAAAAATAGCTGGGCGTGGTGGCACACGCCTGTAATCCCAGCTATCTGGGAAGCTGAGGCTGGGGATTGCTTGAGTCTGTGGTACCCCCAGGCAACGAGAGCCTGTGGTTCCATGGGCAAAAATAGTGAGACCTAGTCTCAAATAAATGAATGAAAGAATGAATGAATGAGAATCTTTAGATACACTAGCTTTATGAAGACCTCTGCACGTTGCTCTTATTTTTCTCAGAAATTTCAATATATTTTATTCTTATTTTACTGCTCTAATGATTGAATTCCTAATATAGGCAAGACAAGTTTTTATATGCTTCCCACCTTCATTTGACTCCTGCTGCCCAATGGCAACATTTTATAACAAAGTGTTCCTATATTCCTGATTGCATTTGTACTACCAGGATTCAACTTCTGTCTTGACAACTGCACCTCTTAAGCTGGCTTCACTCTCACCAGCTTGGCTTCCTTGTCCACCATGTCCCTTGTCATATGACAAGCTTGCCACCATTTGAAAGCTGTTTGAATGTGATAATTTGTCGAGGCTTTCAAGAATGCCTCCCACAAGGATCTGAACTGTGAAGAGCATGGTGGTTTGATCAGTTCAAAATTAACTTACTGTCCATGCATGCTGAGGAAGCGCTGAATGAATGGACAGGTCATATTGAGTCTCACATTGTTTCAAAATCAAATGGCTTTTCCAGGGAGCAGCTACAAGACTGGAAAGAGTCCAAACTTTGCAGACTGTCCTTGAGGACAGGAAAAATTGTGGCATCTTAGGGATATAATAGGAAAGTCTCACAAGTAGGAAAGTGTCAGGCCCGGAGTGAGGTGGGTTATGCAGACTGAAGGAATAGCAGGATTTGGGAAGTGACCAGGGAAAGGGGCATTCAGGTGGGAGAAGCAACCGAAGCAAAGATGACTGAACTGTCAGATCTGGACTGTGCAAAGGCTATTCACTGCAGGAGAGAATTCATGCTTTGGGTTTTTATGAGCCTGCAGGCTGACTAAGCAGAAAGGGAATTTTATCTGAAGACATCACTGCAGGCATTTCTGTTTCTGCCTCTCTGTCCCTCAAGTCTTCCCTAGAACCCACAAGCAAATTTTCTGCTCTCAGCCCCTAGAGGACTTGTTCTGTGACTTTCCATTCCAGGAGTTGCCGCTGTGTAGCTTCTCTTCCCTGTTAAACATGAGTTCCTAAGTGGCCAGGTCTGCTCACTTGCCCTCCAGCCCTGGGAGGTGTATCCTGTGAGTTTCAATTTTTTCCTTGTTGATCATGCCTTGACATCTGGGGAGTTAGCCAGGTTTCCCCTTCCATGTTATCTCTTACAGTCCCTTGCAAAGATTTCCATCTTAGACCGTGGGCACTTATTGCATTCTTTTTATGATCAAAGCTCTCATTCAAGCAGGATGTTTTCCATACCAGGAAACAAGATGACTTTAGAGTGACCTATGGCAAGGAGGGGCTTGAAATATTCATCAGTTCCTCAGGAGATTGAGCACAAGAAAAGGAATTGCATGGATCCTCTGAACACCAGGCTGAGTCCTTAGTTCAGCATACCTGTACTTCTTTTCCTTTGTGACCTTTTTTTGAGACTAGGTCTCGCTATTTTTGCCTGTGGAACTGCAGGCTCTCATTGCCCGGGATACCAGACTCAAACAATCCCCAGCCTCAGCTTCCTAGGTAGCTGGGATTACAGGCACGCGCCACCACACCCAGCTATTTTTTTGGAACTAGGCCTCACTACGGGCCCCAGGCACAAGCCACCATGCCCAGCCTTTGTGACTTTTGATGTGACTTAAAACTTACAGGAATAAGGCCGGGCACGGTGGCTCGTGCCTGTAAGTTTCAGCCTATGAAGTGGCCGGGGCTAGGGATCGTGGTTCGAGTCCTGCCTGGGGCCCGTAGCAAGACCTAGTTCCAAAAAATTGCTGGGCGTGGTGGCGCGCACCTGTAATTCTAGCTACCTGGGAAGCTGAGGCTGGGGATTGCTTGAGTCTGTGGCACCCCGGGCAACGAGAGCCTGCGGTTCCACGGGCAAAAATAGAGAGACTTAGTCTCAAAAAAAACAAACAAACAAAAAAACAAACACCAAAAAAACTTACAGGACTAGTAATCCCAGAAACCTGACTATGAAATGGAGACTACAGTGGGGAGGGAAGTATGGGGGGGGGCATCAGGCAAGGAGCACTATGAACTGTGGTAGAGGACTGTGGTTCTTTGGTGGGTGTTGTGGTGGGGGTCGTACCATGCATCTGGGAAGATGTGATCTTGAGCCTCTGACACACAGTGTTATAAACCAATGCTACCTTAAAATATGAAATTTATAGAAATCTCGCAAAAACAGCACAAGGAACTCATATTTATTGACTTGCTGGTTGTTTACATTTTGTCCTATTTATCAGTATGTTTATACCCACACAACTATTTTTTCTCAACTAAAGCCGGGCGTGGTGGCCCGTGCCTGTAAATGTCAACCTATGAAGAGGCTGGGACTAGGGATTGCGGTTCAAGTCCCGCTCGGGGCAACACAGTGAGACTTAGTCCCAAAAAACAGCTGGGCGTGGTGGCATGCACCTGTAATCCCAGCTACCTGGGAAGCTGAGGCTGAGGATTGCTTGAGTCCGTGACCCCAAGCAACGTGAGCCTGTGGTTCCACAGGCAAAAACAGCGTGACCTAGTCTCAAAAAAAAAAAATAAATAAATAAATAAACAAACAAACAAACAAACAAATAAATAAATTTTTTCTCAACTGTTTGAGAACATCAGCTCTCTTCTTTTTCTTTCCTTTTTTTTTTTTAGACTAGGTTTCACTATTTTTGCCTATGGAACCGCAGGCTCTTGTTGCCCGGGGTACCACGGACTCAAGCAATCCCCAGCCTCAGCTTCCCAGGTAGCTGGGATTACAGCCGCGCGCCACCACACCCAGCTATTTTTTTGAAACTAGGTCTCGCTACGGGCCCCAGGCGGGACTTGAACTGCAACCCCTAGCCCCAGCCGCTTCATAGGCTGAAGTTTATAGGCACGAGCCACCGTGCCTGGCCTACATCAGCTCTTTTTATAATGTGTCTTTGCCCCTATTGGTTTAGTGTGTATAGCTGATCCTTGAACATGGGTTTGAACTGCTTGTGTCCTCTTGTATGCAGATTTTTTCCCAATAATAATGCAGATTTGATAAATACAGTACAGTGCCATCAGTGTTTTCTCTTATGGTGTTAACATTTTCTCTAGTTTACTGAAAGACTATAGCATGTAATACATAAATCAGACAATATATGTAATTGACTAGGGTTTCCTTCTGCAGCTTGCTTAATTATTATGTTTTGGGGGACTCAATTATGCTCAGATTTTGACCACTGCAGAGGTGGGTGGACTCCCCAACCCCCATTTTGTTCAATGGTCAATTCTAAGAACAAAGACATGCTCTTATTTTTTTTTTTCTAACTTCGTCCTGAAGTAGTGATTGCTGATGACTGGAGGGTGGGGAGAGTCTCTTGGATCTGGGGGTTTAGTCACACAGTTGTCACAGCATTCCTTTCCTCCTGACTAGACCCTATAGGGACAGAAGCACACTAGGAAGGTGTGGGATTGAGTTGCCTTACTGCAAAACACTTCCAGTTATTTCTGGGTAAAAGTTGGAGCTTTGTCACAATTCCAAAGCCAAACACCATTTTGGGGAGGTGGCGTCACTTAAGCAAGTCAGTCTCAGACCTTAAAGCGTTCATTACTGCCGGGCACGGTGGCTCGTGCCTGTAAGCTTCAGCCTATGAAGTGGCTGGGGCTAGGGATTGCAGTTCGAGTCCCGCCTGGGGCCCGTAGCAAGACCTAGTTCCAAAAAAATAGTTGGGCATGGTGACGTGTGCCTGTCATCCCAGCTACCTGGGAAGCTGAGGCTGGGGATGGCTTGAGTCTGTGGTACCCCGGGCAACAAGAGCCTGCGGTTCCACGGGCAAAAAAAAAAGCATTCATTACTGTCTATGCAGCACCTGAATCCTGAAGGAAGTTACAGAGTTGTGCTTATGGAGGAAGGTTTCTCTTCCATCTTAGTCCTTACTTCCTCTTATCAATATAGTCCAAGAAGCCGACCTCAAAGTTGTCTGCCTGCCATCGTTATCTATTCCCAAATCCCTCCTGTTTTTTACCAGATTTCCAGAGATTCTGGGACTCAGAGGCTCCCAAAAGTTATGCCCCAGTTCCCTCCAGAAGGTTCTCTTCCCCCTCACCCCCACCCCCCCATATGTCAAACTCCAGTGCATTAGGAATGCACATTATGTGTCGCTGGGACCCACAACCCTAGGTCCTTAGAATTAGACTTAAGCCTGGCTCTGCCACACTACCTGAGTTAGGGGGCTAAACTTTGAGATCCACTTTCCCCATCTGTATACTTGCGTAAATTAGCTAAAGCATGTCAAGGACTTAGTCCAGGGTCCTGTATGAAGAAGCAAGTTCCAACAAATGGTAGTTCTAGAAAAGAGAAAAGGATTCAGGCCACATTTCTCTAAGGCAGCCTGCTATTTTCTCTTACCAGAGATTCAAATATTGTTTGAGTATCCTTTGCCTGCAGACGTAGTGCTAAGCCCTAATAAGTTAACCAAGCAAAAACATCACTCTCATGGAACTTTCATTCTGTTCAAGAGAGATTGCTAACAAAATTCAACATAATGTGGCTGGAGGGACACCACTAGTAGGTTGCTGTTTTATAGAAGGTGGTCAAAGCAGACCTCTTTGAAAGGGTGGCATTTGAGCATAAATCTGAAGGCAATGGAGTGCAAGGATATCTACAGGAAGACCATATCTGGCAGAGTGAAGAGCATGTGTCGGTGCCTGAGGTGGGAACATGCTTGTCATGCTTGAGGATTAGTCAGGAGGCAGTAGTGACAGGGGTGGAGTGGGTAAGAAAGAGAGAGTGGTAGTGGCAGACTCAGAGAAGCCCCCTTATGTCAAGCCTGCATGGTGAGAGTTGTTGCTATTACTCCCAGTTAGATGAGAATCCAGGGAGGGCTGAGGGGAGAAGAGAGATATAGTTTATCCCTCATTGGTTCTCAGGACTTGTCTATCATAGATAAAGGAAAACTGCCCACCAGCACCTGCCACTCTCAGGTCCTCCCCCTCCAGGAGCATCTCTCACAGCCTGCCTGATAATGATGAACCACCTTCCACCCTCCACACCCTGATTTTCCAGATGGGACTTATACCCAGATAGCATATGCAGATACTTCCAGGCTTAACCTTACACCTCCTGCTGTAAACCTCTCACCAGCCCTAACACATGCTAATGGCTACCTCTGCCTAAGAGCTTGCCATAAGCCGGGCAAGAGCTCATTTAATCTTCACAGCCCTCCTGCCTGCAGCCATTGTCATTCTCCCTTTTGCAGCTGGCACTACAATTGATTAACTCACAGGAGGGCCCTGAAGCTAAGCCAGGACCCCAGCCCAGCCTGTCACACTCCAGGGACCTGGACAGTGATGGATCAAGCTCTGTCCCCGCAGTACCTGGTGCACCCAGCCCCCAGCCAGCAAGCAGGAAGACTGAGGAACTCTCTGTTCCTTCCCAAGCCCTCTGTTGATGTCTTGAAAAAATACCTGAGAACGCACTTTGCAAACTTTAGAAAATTAAACCAATCTGACAGCAGTTATGAAGATGATTAGAGTCTGGAGCCCAGGTTCTGTTGGGCTCCTGATTTTTCCTGACAGCTGCCTCCTACTAGGCCTTGGTATGTCAAATCCAAACACCTGATCTCCCCCAAACCTTTGCATCCCCCAGCTTCTCTTTTGCCTTGCTGGAAACAAAGCAAGCCTTTTATAAAATGAGGGAGGGGGTGTGTGGTGGCCTTGCTTTTGGGAACATGCTTTCACCTCCTTCCAGTTCATTGTTTTCATACGAAATTCCAGACGCACAGGGCAGGCAAACAGAAGTCTCATTCATAGCCAGTGGGCCCCCAGGCTGGTGCGTTTCCCCGCCTCCTTCCCCTTGCCTCTCATTTCAGTCTTCTGTCGTAGCTGTGATCCACAGATAGCCATGGAGGTAGACATAGGGCAAGCAGATTTTGTACATAGCTCATAGGGGCTGGAGGGCACCCCTGAGGGGGCATCTCTGAGGGAGGCCCTGTGACAGGGGGAAGAGCCTGGATTGCTTGTAGAATACAGTGGAGTCCAGGCAGATTGCAGTGATTGCTAGTCAGGTGACTGTGGACAAGTCACTTGACCCGGCTGAAAAATGTGGGTCTCAGAATCTTTTACAGCCCATTGCTCCTGAAGGCTGCCACCTCTCACCAGAACACATACTTATTAGGAAGCTCTTTGCCTCCTCTCACCAGGTGCAGTTAAGTTGGCATAGGGTTCAGCCGGGCACGGTGGCTCGTGCCTGTAAGCTTCAGCCTATGAAGCGGCTGGGGCTAGGGATTGTGGTTCGAGTCCCGCCTGGGGCCCGTAGCGAGACCTAGTTCCAAAAAAATAGCTGGGCGTGGTAGCGCACTCCTGTAATCCCAGCTACCTGGGAAGCTGAGTCTGGGGATTGCTTGAGTCTGTGGTACCCCGGGCAACAAGAGCCTGCGGTTCCACGGGCAAAAATAGTGAGACCTAGTCTCAAAAAAAAAAAAAAAAAAAAAGTTGACATAGGGTTCAGTGCAAGGGTTGGTTCTGCTAAATCACATCATGGCTGAAAGTCTGTCCTTGTGAAAGACGCTCGTTTCTGATTTCCCTCTGCTTTCCCTCTTCAGGCCCCACAGCATCCTGATTTTTGTCACTTACAAGTAGTAAAATGATAAACTGCACTCCACAGACATTTTTAAAAAATCTTAAGTCATCCATTCCCTCTACCCAGCACCTTCTGGTGGACACAAGGTCCCAGAGGGGGTTGGGCAGCAGGGGAGGTGCCAGTCACATGGGCTGGGGGAGGGGAAGGTGTCTGATCACCAAATCCAAATTTGTTATGTATTGCTGTCTTTAACTGAGCATTAATTTGACTCTGGTGAACTGGAGGGGGTGTGGGTGACTGATCTGAAGAGAATTTCTGGGCAATTAAAGAGAATGAGAACAGAAACATGCACTTTCATACAAAGTGGGCTGTCTTTAGGGTGCTGGTGTTCTTTGGAGATTGGAATTCAAGGGAAACTTTATTTTATTTGCTTCTGTGTGTCTGAACTTTATACAATGAACATGTCTCAATTTTAGACCAAGTTCATAAATCTACGATACCATTTATTGAGACATCATTATTTGATGAAAACTGCTACCATTTAAACATGTTGCCAGTTAGTAAGGTACAGCTGGATTTTTAAAGCAAAACGAGGACGAGCAGTGGGGTGTGATGGGGTAGGGTGGAATGCATCTTAGAATTAGTGGAAGGCAGTAGTTTTTTTCAAACTAAAATTTTTCATTTTGGGGGGAGTTACTTAAGTTGCTTTCATATCGCAACCTCCTGCTCGGAGTTATTTCCTCAGAAAAGGAAATTACATTTGAGAATGACTAGGTTTTGTTTGTTTGTTTGTTTTCAGTTTCATGCCAGGTTCTGTGATAGGAGCTTTCTTGTCCGTGAGTTCATTGAGGCCTGGTGGGAACTTATGGGGATGGTGATAATATTTCAAATAAGGAATCTAATGGTCAGGTTTCTGGTCCTATCACAAAGTAAGTGAGGAAAATGAAATTCAAACCCCGTCTTCTGCCCCATCACCCCAACTCCGAGGGGCTCCTGAAAAGGGGGAAGATTAGAACGTGGGTTTCCCACCAGATACCTTGGTAAGCCTTAGGGTGAAGGCTGAAATGTCCCAGGTCTACTCTGTACCCCCCACAGATTCAGGTGACTCACTTCCTCTTTCCACACCCTTTTCTGCCATTATGAATGAGACACTTCAGAATGACCCCACTGTCATCAACAGGCTATTTGGTCATCTGTTCTATGTCCCTGAGTCCTGGCCCCTAGCACCTCTGGCTTGGGCTTGTGAGTATTTTCTCTATTGTGCTCCTCAGGTGTGGCTAGGTTTGGAAGGGTCACTCTTCTTATCCTTCAACTACAACTTTTCTGTTGCCAGACAGGCTCTGCCTTCCAACTGCTAACAAAGACCAAGACTAAGAGAGTTGTCTTCTTCCTGCCATTCACTGGGAGCTGAGAATTTCCCAGAGGGATATGAGATGGGAGACATTGCTTAGAGTGAGCTGATAGTAGCCTAAGCTATGGCAAAGGAAAATGTTTGTTTTCATACATGTTTATAGTGACTAGATGCCAAAAATATTTTAACTCTTAAGATGGAGCTAACAAAATGATAAAACTGGCTTAACAGATTGGAAAATGTAACTGTATTCAGTTCCTTAACTGCTGTAACAAACTGCCACTGACTGGGTGGCTTAAAACAACAGATATTTGGAGCCGGGCACAGTGGCTCGTGCCTGTAAGCTTCAGCCTATGAAGCGGCCGGGGCTAGGGATAGCAGTTCGAGTGCCGCCTAGGGCCCGTAGTGAGACCTAGTTCCAAAAAAATAGCTGGGCGTGGTGGCGTGTGCCTGTAATCCCAGCTGGGAAGCTGAGGCTGGGGATTGCTTGAGTCTGTGGTACCCCGGGCAATAAGAGCCTGCGGTTCCACGGGCAAAAATAACGAGACCTAGTCTCAAACAAACAAACAAAAAAACAAACATGAGACCCAGAGTCCAAAATCTAGGCAGGGTTGGTTCATTCCAGGGGCTCCAAGGGACAATCTGGGTTGTGCCTGTTTCCTAGCTGCAAGTAGTAGCTGGCAGTCTTGGTCTGTGGTTTGTAGGCACATCACTCAAATCTCTGCCTTGTCACACAGGCTTCTACCTTGTATGTAAATCTATACTTTCCTTATAAGGACACTGGCCATGGGATTTAAAGCCACCATAATCCAGTATGATCTCATCTCAATTTGATCACAGCCGTGGAAAAAAAAAAAAACCTCTTTCCAAATAAGGTCACATCCACAGGTGTCTGGGAGTTAGGATTTGAACACTTCCTTTTGGAGGACGCACTTCAACCCATAACAATTACCTTATTAAACTTGTGTCTCATTACATTTCTCATCACACACCCATGGCTGTGTAGGGACACTTGGTATACTAGAAAGGAGAAACACAGGCAAATAGGGGTCCATTCTGATTGGTGTCTGCATTCTGGGATCCAGTGTCAGTTTATCAATATGGTGCAGTGAGAGATAAGGCCTCTCCGTGGCAGAAATGGGCACCACTGGAGACACACAGAGAGCCAAGTCCCAAGGACTTAACTCCCAGTTCCATTCCCCAGTGTGTGGTTCTTGACATTTCTTTACTTCTCGGTGCTTCAGATTCTTCATGCGTGTAGGTGTGGTGTTAGGGGCACATATCCCAGAAGACAGTGCTTAAAAGAACATATATCAAATTCTGAAGAAATTTTCACTATTATTATCATCATTATTAACCCAGTCACTCCCGCTCCAGCTCACAGCTTTTCTCCTTCTGGGGTGAGAAGGCTATCCTGCTGGACTCCCTGGAAAGTTCCCCTGCCCTCTTGGGCCAATTCATTGCAGAACAAAGGAAGCCTCACCTCGGACTTTTACCTGCCCAGGTGGATTTATAGGCAAAGGCCATCCCTGGCCCTTTGCTAAGACTTGCCCAACTTGTGAATAAATGCCTCTGTGGCTGCTCCCTCTGGGTCCTGTTTGGATGGTGATTTCCCTCGTAACTTAGAAGTAGATGCAAGGGCCGGACACGGTGGCTCGTGCCTGTAAGCTTCAGCCTATGAAGCGGCCAGGGCTAGGGATCTCGGTTCGAGTCCCACCTGGGGCCCGTAGCGAGACCTAGTTCCAAAAAAATAGCTGGGCGTGGTGGTGCACACCTGTAATCCCAGCTACCTGGGAAGCTGAGCCTGGGGATTGCTTGAGTTTGTGGTACCCCGGGCAACGTGAGCCTGCAGTTCCATGGGCAAAAATAGTGAGACCTAGTCTCAAAAAAAAAAAAGTAGATGCAGCTGATTTTCTTTTTTGAAAACCTACAATCTGTCATGAGTTTAGAAGAACTCTTAGGGACCCAGAAACAAAACTTGAGAGTAAGAATGAGAACTGGCTGACCAGAGAGCTGGTCTCCCTGGGCCCAGCAGGGTGGCCTAGAGGCTAAGCTGATGCCAGACCTGGCTTTGCCCAGGTGACCTGGGTGGGACAAGACCTGCCTGCACTTAGTGAGCACCTCACATGCTGAAGGTTTGTTGCCATCTGCACCCAGAGCTACCCTCCGTTCTCAGTGAGGCACCAGAGTCAGGCAGGTCCTAGATAGCAGCTACTGCTGTTGCCACTTTGATTGTTGTTTGAGAAATGAGCTGGTAGGCTGTCAAGGTCCCTCCCCACACAGGTCTCTGACCAAGAGTTCATCTGGGAGTTCCCAGAGCTGAACCAGGAGGGGTTAGGCTCCTCTCCAGGCCCCCTCCCAGACACAACATTCCTGCCTTTAACTTCCTCTTTTCAGACCTGGGAGAAAACAGGGTTCTTCCTGGAGTTTTTAACTTTTTAAAAAATTTAATTAATTTTTTTCCTTGATTGCACATACATATATACACACACCTATATGTATATATATATCACATCATTGTCTACCCCAAGGTGCTCCCACCACCCCGTCACCCATGAACCATGTTTATCTATTGTGCCCTCCCCCTCCCCATTCTGACCCCTCTACCCCTATCCTGCTCTATGCCTCAATTCCATTGGCAAATTTATATTTTTCTTGTCTGTTTGTTTGTCTTCCCTGTAGCCCTTATATAAGTGAGACCTTTCCATATTTCTCTTTTTCTTTCTGGCTTATTTCCCCTAACATGATTCCTTCTAGCTCTAACTATGTTGCTGTGAATGACTTAAGTTTTGTCTTCTTTGATTGATGAATAATATTCCATTGTGTAGATATACCACATCTTTTTCATCTATTCTTCAGTTTTGGGGCATTTGTGTTGTTCCCAAATCCTGGCAATTGTGAATAGTGCTGCAATAAACATCCGGGTACATGTGTTTTTTTCAACTAGTGTTTTTGTGTCCTATGGGTAGAATGGCAGTTCCATTTTCAGTGGTTTGAGGGTTAACTTTTTTTTTTTTTTTTTTTTTGAGACTAGGTCTCACTGTTTTTGCCCGTGGAACCGCAGGCTCATGTTGCCCAGGGTGGCACAGACTCAAGGAATCTCCAGCCTCAGCTTCCCAGGTAGCTGGGATTACAGGTGCATACCATCACTCCCAGCTATATATTTTTTGGAACTAGGTCTCACTACGTGCCCCTGGCAGGATTTGAACCGTGATCCCTGGCCCTGGCAACAACTTCCTAGGCTGCCACTTACAAGCATGTGCCACCATACCTGGCCAACGTTTTTTTTTTTTTTTTTAAACAAGTGGACTGTTTCTAGAAAAGGCAAAATTATAGAGACAGAAAATGAGCCAGTGGTTGTCTGGTGCTGGGGTGAAATTGACTGTAGATGGGCAAATAAAGTGTAGAAGTGTTTGGAAATGATTTGTCTTGATTGAGCTGCTGTGAAAATTTACTCAACAAACAGTGTTTCTTTGTGGGTGAATTGTAAGACATGCACATCAAAATGTATAAATATATAGAATGAATTCTCTCAGAGTCACAATTGATAAAGAATCACCATCTTCTATTTTATAGGATCTCCTCCATCAATGGTTGTAAACTTGACGAACAGTAGAGGGGCAGCTGAATTGGAAACCGTGGCCCTTGTGTGACCTATTGTAGGTCCACATCCTGTCCATGCTGCGTTTCCCCTTCTATGACAACCTGAGTTGATGTTCTTCATGGGAGACAGTGGTGCTAGGAGTCAGAGCCTCTGCTATGATTCCTACCTGGCTCTCTAGAGCCTTCAGACCCTCAGATTGTACCAGGCACCACTGTGAGCTTTGCTTTTGCCACAGAGCACCTTTGCCTTCCTGTCTTTGTGCAGAGAATTTCCTCCTACCAGCCGCAAGAAGCAAGCTGGAGACCAGGAACAATTGGAAAATCTGGGCTGGCCTGGTCTCATTTCCCCCCAACCCTGGTCCTTTCCTCTGACTGGGACCGGAGAAGCAAGGAGAGATTGCCCCAGAGAAAATCCCACACAGGCCCAAAGGCTTAAGCACCTTGTGGGCCTTTATGTGCTGTGCACACTTTCCTTGCCCTGGTAGCCCTGACAGATGAACTCGGCCCATTTTATAGAAAGACTCAGAGATAAGAGTCACTTGTCTAAGGTCACTTGCTGGTAAGTACTGAGCTTCCGACTCTTTCCACTAGAAGCCACTGCCTAAGAGGAGACTAGGAAGAAGGTGAATTGGAGTTGGTTTGTTCGGGAATCACTGTTTTATTTTTCTTCTGCTTCTTATTCTTGCCCTGAGTACCAGGACAACTTAAATGTCACCCCCTCCAGGAAGCCTTCCCTTGAAACTCCACCCACTCACTCAGCAAGTTCTGACACTCACCTCCTCTGGGTCTGACAGCAGAGCCCCAGAGATGTGAGAAGTTCCTTTCTGGGAACTGTGAGTGGCTTCTTCAGGTGCTTGACAGAAACGAGGCCTTAGGAACCAAAGAGAAACCTGGCCTCTTCTGCAAGGGCAGTAGGAGGAATGGGGCGAGCAGATGTGCCTTAGAAGTGCATGGTTCGAGCTTCTCGGTGGAGGATGGTTGAACTAGAATGGGGCTGAGTGGGAGGCTGCAGCCTGTGCTTCTCACTGTTCCCTACTTTAGTGGGCAGACAAGGACTCTCATCTTTTGCTTTCTTACACTACCCCTGCCCCCATTTCCTGGGGCTCAGAGGAGCCTGACTATCTGCCAAACTCCAGGGAATACTCCCCTGCCTGCCTGCTGCTGCTCCTCCCAGAGAAAGATTTCAGCTCCTTTCTTCTGGAGATGGTGTTGAAGGGCTAAGTGGAGGCCTTCTGGGCATCAGGACTGCAGTGGGAATTGGGGAGGGGTAGAGCAGGTGAGCCTCCAGGTTGGGCTGAGAGTAGGCCAGAGGCCAAGGGAGAGTCATTCATGAAACAGCTACTCCAGGCTGACTCAGACCCCTCCTGCCCTTCCTATCAGGTCTGAGGAATGATAAGGGGTCAGTTCCTGGAGTGTGGTTCTAGGCCTTTGCTTGGGTCCCACCAGGAAGTAACTTGTGGATTTTGCTGTGGCATAAGGAGTGAGGCTGACTCACTGGGGTGGAGGGGCTGGGTGTGTCGGGGTGGAGGGTAGGGGGTTGAGGGGAAGGCTGTAAGCGCCAGGCCCTCTACTGCCAAGCACCAACTGACCGGTAGGAGGGAGGTCCCCACTGGGAGTGTGTTTGGCCTCCACACCCACCTCTGACAGCTGGCCACAGAGAGGAGGATCCCTCACCCCGCCAGTTTAGATTGGGAAGAATGGCCCAAGGCGTCGCTTTATTTTCCAAACAGAAACTATTTCCATAGTATTATCTCCAAATGTGTTGAGTGCTAAGGGCCAGACACCAGATTGAGGGTTTTGCCTAAAACATCTCTTTTAACCATCTCCCCAGCAGCAATCCTAGGTGTTGGTCTTAGCACTATTCACGTATTGCACATGAGGAAACTGAGGCTCAAAGAGAGGGGAAGTAAATTGCTGCAGTCTCTTCAGAAAACAGTGAAATTAGAATTCAAGTCCAGTCCAAAATTCATAGACTCCCTTGAAAAACCAAAACAGAGAGATGCTAGAGCAGGGAAGAGGATAAGCAGCAGGAGTTTTGTGAAGCTGTCCACAACATACATCAGCCACTTGAGGGGGTCCTCAGCAGACCAGCACCCCAGGGGATCTCATCAAGGTGAGTTCTTTCCTTGCCACAGTTCCCTCACCTGTATGGTGATGAAAGACTGGCTGAGGTGTCTGAGGTGTTCTCCACAGACCAGACAGTAGGTGAGTAACCTGATTTGTCAAGGGGGGTAGTTGGATGACCCTGTGCCTGGCAGGCTCCTTTTACAGGCGTTGGGACAGGAAGGTAAGGCGTGGCACTTGGAGATGAGATAAGAGAACAGGAAATTCCCAACTCAGTGGGAGAGACAGAGAAGCAATTCTGAAAAAGGGAAGGTTCTGACTCATGTCACTAAGCCATCTATTTGCCAGAACTTCGCCTCCTCAGCATTTGTCAGTCTGGTCTGATGTTCTCTACATGCCCTCTGGCTGCCCCAGGCCCTAGTGGAGTCTGGCAGAAAATTCCCAGAGAAAGTTCTTATTGGCTCACCTGACTCACTTGCTGTCCTGACCCAATCTGTGTGAGCTGGGGACGGGCCATGCCTTGCACACCCTTCCTTGCACTGGATCCTACTGTGGGACTGGGGTAGCCTTTGAACAAACCACATGGAATGGGTGGGAAGTAAAAGGGGAAAAGGAGGAGGAGGGCAAAAACTAAGAATAAACTCCATCCACAGTCAGTCTTCCCACAGCTGGGTTCTGCCAGGCCATTCCTGTGAAGCCACGGGTGTTAGAGGGTTATCTGCCACCAGAAGAGGCCACTCGGTGCTTTAGTTTCGCCTGGGGTTTTCAACTTCAACATCGTTGATATTCGAGGGCAGATAATTTGTTGTTGGGGACTGTTCAGGGGCTGGGAGGGTGTTTAGTGGGGTCTCTGACCTTTGCCAACTGGGAGTCAGTAGCCTCTCCCCACTCCACAACAGTGCCAGATGTCCCTGAGGGCAAAGCTACCCACCCTGGTTGAGGGTTCCTGCTTTAAATGATTCCAGAAGCCAGTCTTGAAATGAGGGTCCCAGGAAGCACATGTGGGAGTGAGCCCAGGGGGAAATGGAGGGAAATGGTATGTTATGATGTGCTATCACTGTAGGGGACTGGGTCTTTGGTCCCAGCAGCCACAGGGTGACTGGGGAACAAAGGAGTTTAAGTGTGAGCTCTCCATTCCTTCAGTCTCCTGGGGGGTGCTGGGATAGAGGGATTGTTTATTCTGGGGTTTGTCAGACCTGCTGGGGGCTGAGACAGGAGATGGAAAGAACTTTGGCAGCTGAGAGAAAGCTGGTGCTGGGACTTGGAAGCTGGGGAGGGCCACCGAGGAGGGAAGAGTAAAAGAGTTATGGAGTTATGGGGGCACATTCAGTAGCCCCAAACAGACTCCTTCTTCCCTTGTTTCCATGCTTCTAGTCAATGTAACCATGCAAGGATCCACCTCCAAGAGCCTCCTCAGACCCTTTCTTCCTCAGACCCCTGTGCCCTTAGACCCTTTCTGAGGGCTTACTCCACTACAGTTGCCACCACTGTAGCCCCTGGTCCATTAGAATTTAACCCTGATATGGCCAAGTGATGTCTCTTCAGGCAAAGTTATTAACTTCTCTGGATGTGGATTCATGCTGTATATAATGGGGCTAGTGACAGTGTATATGGTTATGAAGCTTCAAAGAAATAATGTGATAGGCACACAGCTAACTTTGCTGTTCCCCCTCTCATTGGTGACTACCGATGTGTGACAAACCTTTCCCCACATTCTCGCTTCAGAGCTGGGAAGCACAGGGCTTATGTGCCTGCCTGTGCAGGCCTGGTGTCCATCCGGAGACTGAGTGAGTCCTCGGCTGTGCTAGACAGGGAGTCGGGGGCCCTAGGGATGCCATGGGCTGCTGGCAACTCTGGAGGCAACCGTCCCAGACCTGGTGACTCTTCCTCCCCAGAAACACTTCAGAGTCAACCCTATTAATATCCCCATTCTAGAGAAGAAGAAGCTGTTGTCACATGCTAGTAAATGATGGCTCTAGGACTTGGGAGAAACCAGGCAGCAATAACTGACAAGCCCCAGATCCAGACCAGGCAAGGAGGAGCCTCCATATGGAGGCACCCTCTCTTCGTCAGGGTCTGACGCTTGGTGAAGCCCTGCCCAGACAGCAGCCAGGCTGTCCCGGGAAGCACCAGACATTGTGTTCCCCTGACTCACAGGCTGCTTGGCTGAGAAGAAGGGCCAGGGCCAACCCATGGGCTCAAGTGCCAACTGGATCCCGTGAACATGTTATATGATAACAGCCAGGAAGAAGTCAAGCAGATGGTGGGCAAGGGCACCACCTCCCTACAAAGTCTGCCTCCTTCTCTAACAGGAAGACTGCTGTAACAGTTGGATCCTGGTTAAAGCCCTGGAGGTGTAAGGCTTTAAGTTGCCACTTCCCTGAAGCCATACTGGATTGCCCCACCTGCTGAGCCCCTTCTTTCTGTTCTGACTGCTCTGTCATTTTTTTAAAAAAAAGAAATTGTAATAGTTTGCTCTTCTAGTAATAAACATCTTATCTTATAAAATCAAGTATGGAATAAATAAAACTTCGAGAAATAAATATTATTGAAATTAAAAATTCACATGAACTAAATTTAATGAAATTTTAAGCACAGCCAAAAAAAATATATATACTGAATTGAAGCAGCGCTTAGGAAATTATCCAGAACACAGTCCAGAGCAAGAGAGTTGAAAAACAGGAGAGATGAAAAGTCTTGAAGGAGGAAGAAGACTGTTCATCCTCTGTGTGATTGCCTGAAAGTGCATAGGGAAAAAGTAACAATACATATGAGGGTAAATTAGCTTAAAATTTTCCAAAATTATCTGAAAACATCAGTTATCAGATCCAAGAATTCCAGTAAATTCTAGTCAGAAGGAATAAAAAAAGATAAACATTTTCTCTTACAAGATCAGAAGTGAAATGATGTCTTTGATGCTAAGATCAGATAGTGAAATGATGTCTTTGATGCTGAGACAATAAAACTATTAACCTAGGATGAGCACACCCAGAGAACTTTTAAGACAAGAGCAAATAAAAACATCTTCAAACCAACAAAAATGTGAGTTTACCACCAATAGGACTGCACTAGAAGAAATTCTTAAAAAACGTACTTCAGGAAAGCAAAACTTACAAAAGAGTCAAAAATGATTTAGGTATCTGCTGGTGCAAAACAAATGCACATAAAATTTCATGGATTAAAGCAATAGTTATTCTTGTACTGTCTGTGAGTTAGGAATCCAGTCGTACTGGTGGTTCACCCTGGAATCTCATGAAACTGTGGTGTAGATTTTACCCTTGACTGGGTCTGGAGGTCCAACTTCAAGAGGGTCTGGAGGTGCAGCTTCAAGAGGGTTCTTGCAGGTGTTTGTTGGCACAGCATCTCCTTTCTACGTTCAGAGGGCTGCTTGAGCATCCTCACCGCATGGCCGCTTGTTCCCCAGTTCTTTCACCCTATCCTATTAGCACTTAAAGTTCTCAGCTTGCAATAAAGTTCTCTGTAACCATTACTTGGATTTTAAAGTTAGTCTGGCGTCTAAATGTTCTGCATATACCTAGAAGAATCAGGGATATCTGGTGTCCCTGGGATGTCCCTGTGCCCTAGACCATGGGGAATCCCAGGGGCCAGGCATGGCCCCAGTGTTTCTCTTTGATCGCCATATGGGATGCAGAGTGGGCCAATGGTTAGCACCTCAACTCTAGTGTGAAATTGTTGCAGTTCCAGTGCTGACTCCTCTGCTTCTTACTGGCTGGGTGTCCTTGAAGAAATTTCTAGTCTTTTCTGTGCCTCAATTTCCCTACATGTAAAATGAGAAGAAAAAGAAAACTATCCAAGTAGTACTTATCTACCAGGATAATGTAAAGCCTGAAAAGAGCTCAGAGCTTGTTAACTGTAGTTCTTGGTAGTCAGATGGTCATGACATGCTGTTCTGTTGGCTCTAAGATTCTTTTGATGTGAGAACACACCATTATCTTACCACTAAGAAAGTAAACACTCGGCCAGTTAATCTGACAGAAAGCTATCGTCACTTAGGATATTTATTTTTTCTCACTGGAAAAGTTTATTTATCAAATAACATGTCATCTATGTGTACATAAGAAGAAAAATATAGTCAAATAAAAATATACATGATGAACACACAACAAATATGTATTGAATGAATAAACAAAGTTGCCTTCTTTGCCTTACTAGCTAGAAAACTTGGAGACAAACTGGTCATCTGTCTCTAACAAGTCATTTTCAACCTCACTCTTGGGCTCCTCTTACTCTTATTTTAATTTCATTTCCTTTTTGCCATTTATTTTAAATTTATTTCATCACTTTATATTGCATTCAGATATCCTATCAGACTATGCAAAGTTATTTATAAACTCATTCATTTGACAAAAATATATTGAGCTGCCTTGTGTGTGCCAGGAAGTGCTCTAGACCTGGGAGACACTAAGAGCAAAATATTGGTTCCTGCCTCCGTAGAGTTTACAGTTGGATGAGAACCTACAGAAAATGAGTTATGTAGCACAACTGAAAATGGAAAACAGAACAGGCCATGATTTTGATTGCAAGGGGATAGTTATAACTTTTATTTTTTTATTGTTTACATATTTATGTGTGTATATGTATACATATATAGACACCTATATATTTATTTTATAAATCCTCTATGGAAAAGAGAACATTACTTGAATCAACTCATTGTATTAGGTGTGATAAGGGTACATAAAGGAAGGTGTTTACAATTTTTTAAGAGATGGATACTGATGTAGGTGTGAAATGACGTCTGGGATTTGCTTCAAAATCTGTAGCAAAAGAAAGAAAAGCAGCTGGGCACGCTGGCTCCTGCCTATAAGCTTCAGTCTATGAAGCGGCTGGGGCTAGGGATCATGGTTCGAGTCCCCCTCAGTGCGACACAGAGAGACCTAGTCCCCAAAAATAGCTGGGCGTGGTGGTGCGCGCCTGTAATCCCAGCTACCTGGGAAGCTGAGGCTGGGGATTGCTTGAGCCTGTGGTACCCCGGGCAACGAGAGCCTGCGGTTTCACGGGCAAAAATAGCAAGATCTAGTCTCAAAAAAAAAAAAAACAAAACAAGTTGTTTTATAAATAGTACCATCATCCATCTTCAGAAATGTATCTTTTTAAATGAAACACAGGATCAAACAAAGTTGTTTATAGAACATAGTATCAAACTGGGTTGATCTGGGACAAAGGGAGGGATGAATTGTATAGCTATGCAAAATCTACAAAACTTCCCCAATTGAGGAGGGGTTGGGCCCCAAACATTGATACCCCCAGCATTATGTCTAAAAACATTGATACCCACAGCATTGTGTCTTTTTTTTTTTTTTTTTTTGAGACTAGGTCTCTCTATTTTTGCCCGTGGAACCGCAGGCTCTCGTTGCCTGGGGTACCACAGACTCAAGCAATCCCCAGCCTCAGCTTCCCAGGTAACTGGGATGACAGG